>PVKB01004063.1:0-161412 GCA_004027205.1 Ctenodactylus gundi
GCAGTCATGGAGTGGTAGTTCGGTAAAGACAATGGCAGGAGAAACAGGGGAATCAAAGACAGCGTAAGTGGACTTAGCGTGACTTGCCAGCTAAATGACTAATGGAAGTGCACACAGTGGTGCGCAGTCAGATTTTAAAACAAGAGGATCTGCAATGCTGCCTGGCACAAGAATGGTATCATTAGTAGAAGCACAGTCTAGGAAAGTCTGAGCAGTTGAAAGGAGAAGATTGCCCTGGCACACCTACTGAATTCCAGGCACCTCTCACATATCAGAGACATGTCTGTCTGCCTGAGGAATATTTCAATCTCGACAGACTCGTCCCTCCACGAAGCTTACTTCATGTAACTATAATTCACTCTATACATTATACATTACCCGAAGTCAATATGTGCACATCTTTTAAAATTGCCTGCTGACTTATGCTCGGAATTCACTTTAGGAAAAATTTCCCAGACTTTTTAAAATTGATGTATAACATGCATGCAGAAAAAGAGCATCAATTCATGCACATAGGGCTTGATGAATTTATGATAAATGAGCTCAGCTGTGTAACTAGCATCGAGATTCAGAGATGGAACGTCTCTATCTCTCCAGCACTCTTTGTATCCTTCTAAGACATAGCATTCCTCAAGTAAACATTCAATTTCCAACAGCCTGCTGCTGTATTTTTGTAATGAACCAACACCATGGTTACTCCTTAAAGCTTTTATTTTGCACAAGGTCGTATTGATATGAATCCTCCACTTTGCAGTATATAGCTGAAGTGCTTTCATCTTATTATTGCACGATGTTTAATAGTGTGAATATATTAAAATATATTTATGTCATCTCCATTAGATGAGCAGTTTAAAGCACTGGAAGAGTTCACAAATTTTGTGTACTATAAATTACATTGTTACAGACACTCCACATCATTGGGTGAGTAAACATGTTATACGTTCCTTGTTGTTGTTGTTTGATGTGGTGATCAAAATGATGTCCCGATTTCGAAGCGTGCTTCACGTACGAAGCGGGCATAACTTTTAGTAGTGCCCTAGGAGTGCGGTGCAGCAGTGAGCTGCTGCACTTCCACAGAAGCAGGGTCTCCTTTCAGCGATTTTGAGGACTATACTTGTTTTCATTTGTTTAATCATGAGGACAAGAGAATTTAAATACTTTCATATGTTTGCCAGTTATGCTTTCTATTATTGTGAATTTGTTTTTATTCTGATTTTCTCTCTCGTATTCTCTAAGATTTGTAGCAGTTTGCTATACATTCAGAATGTGTATCTTATCAAGTGTACACATGGCAAATATCAGATATAGGTATTGCAGGTATATTTCACTATTATATGTTGTTTTACCAATTCACTCATTTTTTTATCTCCCTTGAGCACAAAAATGCTTAGCAATAAAGTAATTCAATCAGAAAATTTCCCTTAATCGTTTAATTTTTGGTATTCTGCTCAAAAGGCAATATTCAAATCATGAAATTTTCATGATATAATATCATCTACAAGCTTTGTGGTTTATAGTTCTTACTTAAAAGCAATGCATCCACAATCTATCTGAGTCATAATAAAATTTTTAAATTTGGTTTAAAAGTATGGACAGCTGAATGAGCCTACCATTTATAAATACTAGCATTTGCCCTATCGTACATCGGCAGCACATCTTGTCAACTATCTGGTGCCCATACTGCGTTTTGTATCTAGAGCAGGTGTTTCCAAACCTTTTCTTGCCAATGGTCTACTTGGTATTCTTGTACCAGGACAATGTTTAATTGCTACCTTTTTATATAGGTCTCAATAAACGCCAATATTAAATTCTTTGATTTCATTCTTGAAGAGTGTTTTAATGGTTTTAGAAATTTGAATATTAACACAAATATCAGAATGAGTTTGTCAGTTCACATACACAACAGCTGGCATTTTAAGTGAAATTCATGTCAGATTTATCAAACTGATATCTTTGTAACGTCAAGTCATGAAATTAACACACCTACAATACATTTCTAAAGATATTCTTTAAATTTTGAATAAATATTTTATTTATATAAATGTCTTACATATGTTTTGTTACACATATTTGCAGGTATTTTCTTGATCCTCTTAGTGAAAATTTTTCTATAATCATAAAAATACTTGACATTTTATCGTTATATATTTCAAGAACTTATATGTTCTTTTAAGTGTACGGTGTCTTGTTCCTGTAAACTTTTCTTTCATTTTTATTTCTTATTTCTCATTTTTATAATCTCTTCTTTTTGGCGGCTCTTGATTCTTTGATATTGTTAGTTTGACAAAAACGTTATGAACTCTACTATTTTTCTCTTACAGCTAGGTTGCAGAGTTATCTAACCCTTGCAGCTCAAAAATTCTATGGGTAAGCAGTTTCTGCCACACTCGTCACCTGAGAAGAGACACTGGTGACGTAAACCACCTGTACATGCTCTGTCCAGGCCACAGTAAATGACTTTGTCTCATTTCCCATCACCCATAGCAGCTGCTTACATAGATACCAGTTATTAGTACTAACAGTATATCCATGCAAGTTTCTTTTAAAATATTGATGCCAAGAAGTAAGTAACTGAATAACACATAAATAATTAACGATGTGTGCTATAATAAATGCAAATAGCTCTGTTGCATTGAAGGTAGCTTGGTTCTTCTCTCCCCCTGAGCCATTCATCACGATAACAAGAGCATAAATACAGAACACATTGGCATAGGAAAATCAAAGAAGAGATATCAATTAAAGAATCTCAAATGTGGCCTCGCTTTTGACCCCAATCCGTTGTGGCACAAGTCTCAATTTTGATGAATAAGGCAAACACAATTACTGCTTTCCAATCAGGCAGGCAAGCGTGGCTTTTTGGTTTTGTTTTTAGTTTGTTTTAAATATTGAGGGCTTTCTCTAAAGAAAGAAAGTGTCCAAGAGATAAGTCATCCATAAAAATCTCGCATTATGCTTTAGAAGCCTCAGCAGGGGTTTAGTAGGGCTGAAAGAATATGAACCTCTCGTCCACTGTGAAATGGATTACTTGAAACTGAAATCAGATAAAGCTGTTTGGGCTCAGGTGATCCAACGCTTAGAGGAGTATTCCTTTATTCATTCTATAATTTTGCTTCTATCCTTTTCCAAATGTTTGTCAAGTATTAATCCCAGGTGAGGTGGGAGAGAAAGAAGAAGAAATTGAAACGTGGTTCTTTTGTAGCAAATGATTAAGCATTCTGATTTACAAGTAGGGAGTTGGCATTAAATTTAAACATTATTATCCTACAATAAGCAATTAGTTAATAATAACTATACTATAAATTTTACATGCAAGTTTTGACAGGTAAGAGGTATAAGAATAAACAATACGGGCATGAGAAAAACATGAATTTCTTAATATTGTTCTAATCAGAAGTAATTATTTGGAAGATCAGAACATGGACCTCGCAAAATTTTGAGTGTCAATCATAACTTCGGAAAGAGCAAAGCATGCTCATTGAGAACTGCTCTACTACCAGAAGAGGGTTCAGTTGCAAATGACTCAGCGGCTGAGTACAGGACACATCACTATTGGAGATTTATTTGGGGTTCTTTAGAAAAAAAACAAATACAAAAATATATAATTCTTCAGTATAACTCTGAATCTAGAAAAATAAAGATTTTTTTAGAAATGAGACTATTTTAGAGTCAGAAAGAAAACATTCAACATTATGAGCCTGAACTTGTATTTTCTAAGTTCTTGCATTTCTACTTTGAAAAGAAGCAAAAAAAAAAAAAAAAGTAGAGTTAAGATATTTTTCCCCTCTTTCCCTCTGTATGTATTGGTGCTTATCTGTGGCACTATTTCATAAACGGCGCTATTGTTTTGCAGCACTTTATGAGTTCATCTTCCTGCTTTATTTGTGTAACTTCACTTTCTATGGGTTTGGAGATGAGTGCTATTAAATTCAAAGAATTCTAGATGGTTTTCATATTTTAATTGAAAATGTGTTGAGTTGGCAGAAGGTGATATCAAAGTTCAGAAAGTGTAAACTAGGACTTGTCACTGAATGAGCCTGAAATTCCCCTCTAGTATTGATTAGTTATAATTACGGAGTGGGCTTTTAAAAAAATTCCACTTTTTGTTTTAGATGATTTCATATTAAAAAGTGTTTTGAGCAAAGAACAGAAATTAAAGATGAGAACAAGGAATCCAGCAGAGACCTCGGAGGAGGACTCTGGCTGGAAGGTAGAGCTGGAAGAGGCTGCTCAGAGAACTTTTTCTCTCAAAAGGTAAATCAAGCATTAAATTAAGCACTTACCCTGAACCAAGTGCCATTTGTCCTGCTTGATAAATGTTTAGATTGAGCAGCGATGACACTGAGAAATCAGCAATGAAATCTATTGGCCCGAAAACCACATCAAAAGATTCAGCACTGTATTTGTGTCATAAAATCAAACCGCAGCTTATTTGAGTCTCAGCTTCAATATATCAACATTTTAAAATTATCAAATTTATGATCTAATAAATAAATTCTAGCTGCTAATTGTGTAAGTGCAAGACAGAAGAATAGTCACATCGGTTGCCTTGCTTGCACTAGTATATACACTGTTTTTCATTTTTGATAGCGGGTGTTGCTCTGTAGCCCGGGCTAGTCCTGAACTCACTAGTACTTCAGGTTTGGACTAGGGCAAGAGCCTTGTTAAAGTATGTTTCTCATGTGTTGAAATGGGCAAGATTGTTTTCTATCTTTAAAAAAAAAATTCTAATCTGAAAGCACCAGAAAGGAGGTTCTTTCAAATGCTTTAAATTTTTTAAGGATATTTTTATTTTACTTAAAAATATTTTTTTTTCTAATGAGTCAAACTCAGAAGGTTAAATATTGCACGGTTACTCTAATACGAGACACCCAGGATACAGGTGTTTCATAGAACCAAATGGGTGTGCTAGTGGGATTTGGGGGTGGGGGTGAGGGAGGGATTGTAATGTCGAAGTGATGTATATGTGCACGAAATACTCGAACTTGATGTGTCCATAGCATAGTGCATATACATACATATATATATAGTATTTCATTTATACAGTACACTCTCTCTCTCTCTCTCTCTCTCTCTCTCTCTCTCTCTCTCTATATATATATATATATATATATATATATATATATATATATATATATAAAATGGGAAAAATAAAAAGTATATCTTTTTCAAATGTGAAAGGCTTAAGTGGAAACAAATTTATCAGTTGACACTCAATAAAATGTATTTTACTAATCTACCAGTTTACAGGTGAATGTCTTCTTTGAAAATAAACTATGTAATAAACAAAACACCTAGGATATGCATTCAGATACTCATTTCTTTTCTATTTCTCTGTAGACAGTGAACATCTATTCTTAATTTCTCAAGTAGCCTTGAATAAGTTAAATTTAATGCGATGTTAATTTTTTGGACTTTATGGCTTTTCCCTTCATATAAATCATAACCTAACTAGATTTTTGCAGAAACAGCCCTAATTGAAGCACAGATACTTAATCACACTTTCATTCATTTTTTATGAGAACAGAAAATATATTTTAAAGACTCAGTATTTCTCTATACATGATTTTATACAAACAGATAAAGATATAATACATTCAGATGTAAAATTATCTCTGAGCCAGTAGTTAGTTACAACCCACATAAATCTTGCTCAATACCTAAAGATATGTGAATACAGAACATGCATTTTTGTTCGACATTATCGTACAGAGAAAAATGTATTGATTACTCTTTCATTTTTTTCTCTTTGTATCCTTGCATATGAAGAAGACGCCACACACCAAGAACTCCATAAATAATGTTAATTTCTCTCTATGGTCTCTTTTATTTTTGTGCAGCACAGTTTCATCTAACCTTTCTTCTAAGCTAGTTTTTTATACCATTTGCTCTGGATAGGAAATGATTTTTAGACCAAATTTCATTAAGAAAATTAGACATAATGTTCATTTTAAACAAAACATTTCAACATATACAGAGTTGAGTGTATGATGTCTATGACACAATGAGATATGAAAAGTTCTGATAGCTGCAGGGGGAGTAATGAGACCTATGACAGCATCACCAATGAGCACTCGCTGGGGGGAGGGTGACCCTGTCAGTCCTCCTTCTACTTCCGTTCAAGAAACACGTGTCTGATTGAAGGATTTTCCTCACATCTGCCTTAACTGTTACTTCACTAATGATCCCAATTTCAACCAGTGACGCAGAAAGCAAAGATTACATTTCACAGAACTCCTGAAGTGCACTATAAACAAGCCTTATGGAATGGCACGTCCTTGGAAACGTGCCACCCAGCATTCTGATGTATGTCTTTTGCTCAAAAGTTCAAAAATAAAAATATTACATGGGCTGCAGAAGAGAGACTAGGTCTAATTTTAGATAAAAAGCACAAATCTTTTCCCCTCTATGCTCTAAAGTTTAGATCATCTGAAATGTGAAATTACCATGGTACAAGATCAGCCATACAGATAATCTTATACACAGGTAGTGCCATGCCAACACTACTCAGCACTCAGAAGATATACTTTAAGGTATGCATAATTTTTGAAAATTATTAATTTGGGAAGTGCTAGAGAATCCAGTTTTTTTCCACACACAAAACAAATGTATTTCTGTACCAACATCCTAATATTTTCTAATTCAAATAACAAAAGTATGCTGACGTGTGTCTTTGCCTTACAATTTACATACTCTTTAGGCCGCTTTTTATTACCATGTCCAAACACTTGGGGGAAAAAAAGGAAAGGTTTCTTTTGGCGCACAATTTCAGAGTTTTCAGTTGAGTGTAGAATAGCTGCTTTGCTTTAAAGCTTGGCAGGATTCATCTGGGAAGGTCCCTAACTTCTATCCCAGGAAGCGGAATGAGGAATCATGAGAGAGTGAGAACAGAAAGCCAGGAAGCAACTCATAGCCCCAAGGGTGCAGCTCCACTCTCCACCCCTTCAGCTAGATCCTGACTCCTGTTTTCTCACCTTCTTAAAAGGCTATAAAGTAATGATCGCATCAGTGGACTGATTTATTTGCTAGAGCTAGAGCCTTTATGATGCAATCAATTCCCCAAAACACAGCAGCTCACAACAAATTCCCTAGCACACGATTTTTGGAGGATATTTCAAATGTAAACCACAGCAAATGGTTAAATAAATGTGAAGGTTTATTTGATTCCCCCAGCCAAATTTATACATAAATATCATAAACATTGAATTTAAATATAGTATAAGTAAAAATTAACTTTATGACAACTCTCAATAGATATTTCTTGACACTACTTCCAATATTTTTGGACCAATATCGGTCCATCTAACTTTTGCCTTTGTCTGCTCATCAGGTTATATATTTGAGACTGCTTTCTATTGGTGTATATGAGCTCAAGTTATTCTACATTCTCACAAGCATTTACAATTGTTATGCTTCTGGGTTTTTAAAATTAATTTAAATTATATGAACAGGTAAATGTTGGGGTTTAAAATTTTATTTTCCTAGTGTCTTACGATGTTGAGCCTTCTCAAACGTGCTTGTTGGCCATCTATTTTTTTTTTTTAATGAACTGCCTCTATGAATTTCTTGATTTTTAAAGCCTAGTTAATTATTAGCACTTACTATTGATATTTAATGTATCTAACATATAATATTTAGCATATAGAGAATTGCAAATATTTTCTCTCACTGTGTGTTTTGCCTCCTGCTCTTATAAAAATAATTTTTTGAAATTAATCGGTCATTTTGAAGGGTTAGAGGTGATGCTTTTGATCTTTCATCCAACTTATATTTGCCTAATGAAGAATGACAAGGTTGATTGAAACATTGTATACTAGGAATCATCTAGTTTTTATTTTTGTGTTCTCTTCCAATGTGAAGTTTCATTTAAAGTCTGTATGTGCTGTAAAATATAGATACAGGTTGAGTTTTGCACATGCAAGGCCAGTTGTTTCAGCAACATTTTAAAAAGAAAGTGAAAGGAAATAAGCAACTAGCATCCATCTATCAAATTGTCTGTGTACATGGTTGTGAACAGCTGATGAGAGGAGTATTTACTCCTACACTATCTGTCTAGTTCCATTGATCTAGACGTCTCTTCTTTTGTATATTATGAGCCAGCAAACCCTTTTTCAAGAGGAATAATAGTACAGATTTTTAGGCTTTGCAGGATTCATGTGTTTATAATTTTTGAACTTGAACCTTTAAATGTACTGAAAAGAATTACCTTATGAGTCATAAAACTGGAGTCTGTGAGCAGAATTTGGCCCTTGTTTTATATGTTACACTGTTTTGACCATTCCAATTTGCAAGACAATATTGAATCCACTTAATTGGAAGTTTTTCAATTTTGTTCTTTTATTTCAAAATATTTTAGTAATGATCATGCTTCCGCTTTTCTATTTAAACCTTAGAATTACTTTATTGATTTTGAAAAATTTTTATCCTGAGATTTTGAGATTTTTATTGAACTGCACTGAATATTTAGATTATTAGTTTCAAGAAAATTAACAATTTAATTATAAAGGCTACTAACTCGTGACCACGGATTAGTCTGACTTATTACATCTTCTTTGGTTTATTCTTTCATTATAACTTATCTAATTAATTTGGAATATAAATATTACATATATGTCTTAAATTTATAGCTATTTTGTGGTTTGGGTATTATTATAAATTATAGCACTTTGTTCCAGATTACAATCATTTACTGCTAACCAGAATATAATTTTCTGTATTAACCATGTGTCATGAACTGTTTAACTTCATTTCTTGGATCTAGAAATATTTGTTAAATTTTAGATTAGTTTGTATTATATACTCTTGATATCCACATATGACAGCAGATTAACATCTTACCCTCTGATATTTATAGCTTTTAATATTTTATCTGGTCCTTGTGCACTAAGGCTTTAAGTACAATGTCCCATACATCGTGGCTGGAGGGATGATTATCCAATTGTCAAATGGAATGGGAGAAAACTATGAAAATTTTATCAAGTATGATATTACCTATATATTGCATGGTGTATTCATAATGTCATGTATCAGTTTAGGAAAATTTCCCTTTTTTTTCTCACGTAGGTTATATTGTACCATGAGTAGTTGTTGTAATTTGTAAAGCATTTCATCATATTTATTGATTTTTAAGTGCTAAAGGGACTTGCATTACTGGGATAAGTTAATTTGATCAACATAACTCCTCAATCTGTACACGTAAACCAGAGCACTTCTATATTTTTGGCAACAATTATCTTTTAAAGTCTTTAAATATAGGAAAAGTTTGTATTTCTTCACTTCTATGGATTTGTGTTCATGTGTTTATAAACTTCTCTAATAATCTTTCTTTCTAAAGAGTAACTGTAGTATTTCCTTAAAGTTAGCTTCAGTTTTCTATTATTTTGTTTTGCCAATCTTGAGCATTGTGCAAGTGAAAGCATATGAAATAAAAATCTTATATTGTTTTTGCAGATTGAACGTCTTTCCATGGAAAAAGAATGCTACACTTTGCAATGATTGCTACATTAATATCTATTACCCACATATAATTAAATCAGCTGATACTGAATTAATGTTTGCAAATTATAGCTTCTATTCATGCTTTCATATTTTCTAGTCTCTTATATTTTAGTTTTGTCAGCACTTTCTAATCAAGACATCCTTTGTCATGTAAGATTTATCTCTCTGAGATAATTCCCTGGGTTGTACCTTAGTATTTGCTTAATTTTATTGTATGTGTGTTTTATTTCAAGTTATTTTAATATTAAAATAAAACAAATATGGGAAATCTATTATATTTAGATACTCTGTTTTATATTTTATTTTTCTTTGCACTAAGTTTCTTAAATGTAACAGCACAGGTAGAATGTCTACATGTAAAAAAAAAAAAGTTATTTGTACTAACAAATCAGCCCTTCCACAAGAAATAGGAGTGCTGAGAACTCCAAAATCTGCAGGCTGAATCTACAGGCAGGAGATCCAGTGAAACATCAACACCGAAGGTCAAGGGTGAAATGCAACTCCTGGCAGAGTCAGTGCTGGCAGGAGGTGAAGGGCTAGGCCTACAGGAAGGGACAGTCAGAACTTCAGCTGATTGGATGAGGCTCAACCATAAGAAGCTGGGAAATAATCTCTACCTCAAGTCTACCAATTTAAGTGTTAATCATATCCAAATGCATCCTTAGAGAAACATGCAAAAGAATTGTGGCCTATCCAAATTAATGTACAAACCATTATATTATTTTTTCTGAAACATATACCCATATTCAACAAAACGTAGTCCTTAAACAAGATAAATATCAGAAAATTCTATCCAGGAAATATAATACGAAGGGCTAAGAACTGTTGCTTTTATTCTCTCAATATGTATTTTTCTATAAACTGTTTCTCTCTAGTTTCTGGACAAAGAAAAATTTCAGTGTTCTGGCATTGCTTACAGAACTATTAAATATATATATATATATATGATATATTATGTGATATATATATATAGAAAGATTATAAGATTATAACCTTTCCAATTACATTTTCATCTTATATTAGTCAGATTTCCCATTGCAGAACAAGATACCTGATACCTGAACCTCAAAAGAGGACAAGTTCCTTCTTCTCACCCTTGAGTCTACAACCAATGGTGTCTTGCTGATTTTTCAGGTGCCGCCAAGGCACCCTTCCTCTTGGCTCTGTGCAGAGTACTGGTTCCATTTTAATGATATCAATCTCGTTAGCAGCCACATTTCCTTTGACCCCAGCTTTACACATGTGCCAAAATTTGAGCTTTACGAAATGTCCTACTCTAATTTTCATTCTGATTCTTCATTTAAATCCAACAAAAAACAGCCAGTGGTTCCCATGCCTCAGCCTGAATGTTAGGCTGTATTGTAGTTTACTTTGACAGATAAAGTCCTCTTTCCTTAATCTCAATCTAAGTCTCAGAATATAAACAACATGTAGACACATTTTTGGCCAGAGCGTAACACCCATGGCATTTTGTCCAAATGACAGGTTGGAGTCTTTTCTGCCAAATTAAACCTCCTTTCCTGGCATTTACTTTCTGTATTATGACTAACATTCTGGTCTCAAGAGCTCAAAGCAAATTCTTGCACCAAATGCAACTTACAGCATTCTAGTACTTTCCTAGGTGGCATCTCCAAAGCCCTCCAAACTTCTACTGGAAACCAGTCCAAAGGCTTTTCAGCCACACAGTGAGGTGCAGTTCCAGCAGTGATTCCGCTGCACTTATCTCGGTAATTTTTTTCTTGCTGTGGCATACACAAATTAGGGAAGGAAAATTTTTTTTCAAGATTCTAGTTTCAGAAAGCCACAGTCCATTTATGGGAAGCTAGTAAGATTGGAAACGCTTCGCGAAGGTGGAGGGAAGTAGAATATATTGTTCCAGGTCCTGTTCAAATGATCCACTCCTTCTGAGTACAACCTTAGTGCTCTACTCCTTCCAGAATTAAGTACCTAATCCACCACATGCTTCTAATCTATGATCTATTACATACCTACTGCAAACCTAGAATTCTTCACATACCTCCAATTCATGCGTTCACACAAGACACCCATCTCCTAATAGCTAATGGCTCCATGGGTAATTCATACCATTCAAAAACATGAGACATTCCAGATCTAAACCATAATAATCTTCCACAGCCCCTAAAAAAAATCATGACCATCTCCTCCTGTGAAAAGCAATCAGTTGCCAAAATCTAAGAGTTGCCAAAGTCTTTACAGTTCTGGTACTGCTAATATACACTATTCTTCCAGGTCCTGTCTCAGTGATCCGTCCCTTCTGGATCCAGCCTCAGCGTTTGCCCCTTCCAGGTTTAAGCCCCCACCACAGGCCTATAACCTATAATCCAAAATATACACTTGGCATCTATAAATTGCCATATGCCTGTCTTCCACCACACACCTATAATCCACCCCTCCAGTGAAGGCCCCCATCTCCAAACGCACATTGTTCCATAGATAATCCATAGCATCCAAATACATGGAAGTTTTGGGCAATATTACTGATTCAAATACTAATACTGTTATGATTTTCAGTATTATCTTTCCTACTGTAGACACAACACCCAACTCCAACAGCCAACACTCGCAGCTTAAAGGAGAAAAGGCTTATTTGGATCACAGTTCACGGTATTGAGTTTGTAACTGACATACTCTAAACAAGAATGTCATGGAAAACAGGAACATGTGATAGAGTGAAGTTGCCCAGTTCATGGCAGCTGGGAGCCAGAGTAGAGGAATACGCCAGAGAAGAATATCGTGTGTGTGTGTGTGTGTGTGTGTGTGTGTGTGTGTGTGTGTGAGAGAGAGAGAGAGAGAGAGAGAGAGAGAGAGAGAGAGAGAGTAAGCTACACATTCTTGACTTTCTTTTTGTTAACTCAAGAACGTGTCGTGCTACTAATCTCTGAGAAGTTTCTCAATACAATTAAGTAGATAGGTCAAGTTTGACAATAACATTTTTTAAAAAGTTGTAGTTAATATTATGTTGCCAAATTTAAAGCTGATTGAGAAAAGTTTACTCAAAAAACTGCATAAAACAGTGCAGCATAAATGAGTGGTGCTTGATGTTTAAACATTCTAGATTGTTAAAGTTAGATTTTCCAAACTCCCTCTGACAAAAAATTGAGCTTTTATTCACTGATGACTAAACTTTGTAAGTATATAAAACATTAACCACTTTTAAAAATAGAATTGTGTTAGAAAAATGGATGGTTGAGTAGAAGCTTTTCTGCAAGTTGATTAAAATTCTAGGCATTTGCATTTTAGTTCATTTCAATACATTTGTCCGATGGCATCTTAAATTATACAGTAAACCGTGGAGTCTAAATTCTTCTGGAGGGGTATTGTTTCAAGATTTGTTATGCTGATTAATTGAAACTTCAACATGATATCTTATTGCTTTTCTGTAAAGCTTGATTCAATTGAGAAAACAATCTAGGTCAATTTTTCTCATCATTTAGACAACAGATTTCCTTGTAAAATCAGAACTTGGTTCTAGTAGTGACTTTTTAACTTTTAAATGCATTGCGTGCATTTGTAAAGTCTAAATTGCATGCTTTGAGTGTGAATTAGATTAGTATTTCATAGCCAAGAAAAGGTTTGTGACCATTGTGTGCCTTGCCTTGAGAGATAGAAATGAGTGATATTTTTCTTACAGATTTGTGAGTAAATAATGCAATTTTAAATTTTACTAATTGAGTAGAGTGTTTAAGTAAGTTTGCTTGTTTCGTTCTATGTTAATAAACTGAGAACATAAGTGGTCACTAAAATTTTGAAATATTTTAACATTTTAATGAAGATGCTCTAAGTTAAATTTTTTCAACTTCATTACCAAAATTCTTTTGAATTCCATCCATGCTCTCATACATTTTGACCATGAAAAATATGGAATCTGGTATCATGGTGCAGTTCTAAAATCTCAACACTTTTGGAGGGAGAGCCAAGAGGACCGTAAGTTCAAATTTCCTACTGGAAAAACTCACTGAGACTTGATATCAAAATTAGAGTGAATGAGTAAAAAAATTAAATTAAATAAGTAAAAATAAATAGGTTGAGAACCTAGCTCACTGGCAGAGTGCATTTGTTCCACAAAACAAACTAATAATAATATTAATGATAATTTATTTTCTCACTATAGACAAATGATCAAATACCTTTTTAAATCTATTTTCAGCTCTCTGTCCTTCTACATAAATTTGTTAAAGATAAACCTGATTAACAAATTTGATGATAACCAAAAAAGAAAGAAACTATGGTTAAAAGACTCCATACGTAGCATTTGAATTGGTAAAGTTGTTCAGAGAAACATTAGTTTCCTTATATATGGATAATGTCGATGAAATCTTAAGCTGTGTTCTTCAAAATGTAGCCTATAATCTCCTGTGTAATAATCACCTGGATGATTTTTCACGGTTATAGTTGGATGTCGGTGAGTGGACATTCATGTGATTTCACAATAATTAAATATTCTCTGTCCTTAAATAGAATTATACTCCATAAATTTAGTTCCATTGCGCACAAACTATGAGTGTAAACTGTGTTTAACAAAAAACACCATCTAGGAATTTTGCATAAAATCTTCAGTTTCTCATAATTTAATTTCACAATTACTCATTAGCATTGAGTTCAGAGGGATGTTCTCCATTGTTTCAGATTTGCATGAGCCAAGGTAGCCAAGGTCATGTCTTCCCCAGTTCCAATATGAGTTTGACAGTTATTTGTCTCTACAAGGACAACTTCCTCTTGGCATCACTGGCAGGTCCACTGAGAACTATGAGGAACATATGGCCGTTGAAAAAAACACCTCGAAGTTATGTCACACTGTCAGGAAATTCTAATCAGTGTAAGCTCGGCAACTTTATTCTCTAGAAAATTCTCTGTCTGTAGACAGTCATTTACCCTGGGCCTAACAGTAACAGCCTGTGTGTTCAGTCAGCTACAGGCATAGAATATGTGTTCTTCTTAAAGTGACTTTTTCATTAATCCTCATGTAGTACTCTTTTTTACCATCAGAAAAATAAAATCTAAACTTAAAGTTAGTTTCACGTACTAAAATGAAACTTTTGATTGCATTTCAAATATGAGAGATTTTTAAAAAATTAACACACACACACACACACACGCACACACACAACACACACACACACACACACACAGTTTAGGACTTGCTGTTTCATAAGATTTGGAAATCACAAGGGGGCAGTCTTTTACTAAATACACCAGAAAAAAATGGTAATGACTTGTATATGACTTTTCTTTAAAGTGTTTTTAATAACTTGACTTAGTAATGCTTTTGATACATGCATTATACTATTTTTTCAGTGCTTGATTTGCTTGATTTAAAATCTAAATGTGTGATTCTGGGATAAAAATGCTTATTCACTAAATTAATTGCAGTAAAATGTTAGGGAATTTAATTCACTTGGAATTTGTACTAAAGAAGAAAAACTTCCTTTTGAGTATTTAAACATTTTGAGAAAATTTTGAAATATTCTTGTTTCCTTCCTTCTCCAACTTCCTGTCTTTTTTGCATAAAATCTCCAGTTTCTCATCAGTTTGATTTTACAATTTCTCACTATTATTGCCTACAGAAGAACATTCTGTCCTCCTTTTTTTTTACATGAATGTGTATTGATAGAGCATCACTTTGCTTATACTTAGAAATACATTGATGAGGTTGTCAATTGCCAATATGACCTGTCAGATAAAAAATATTATGTCTTTCCATGAATTTTATAGAATTTAAGCACTTAGGTGGAAATGCATTATCTATTTCTATCTATCTATCTACATATCACTAAAATTACTTTCTTCTTTCTCCCTCTCTGATATTCATATTCGGAGCACATTTCTGACGACGACATTTCATAATGAAGTAGATACACTGCTTATCATTCGATCAAAGTGAAACTAGAAATAGAGGAGAAATTCACTGTGAGGCCACATGAGAAAAGCACCAGAATACATTTTAAGAAGAAATGTAAGCTGTTACTCTTATTAATAGTTATGAATAATAATGACATAAGAATTTCTAAATAAATGTTACAAATGACATTTGAGGGAGATCAAGCTCCCCACTATGGAGAATGAACATCCAATTCTTTGTTATTATAGTATGATAGCAGTTTGTGATAATTTGCTTAGATTCCAACTCTTTCTAATTTATGATCTTGATTAAATTTCAGGCAATAATTGAAAAACTAATAAACCATAACTATGATACTATTTCTAAAGGAAACTCAGTCATATTCAGAAAAGTTTATATAAAAGTGCTAGAAGTATAGAAAATAAAACTGACAAATGAAAAAAACATATGTTCTTTCATATTTTTATTTCTCCAATTTTATTAATTGCACAACTGAAAACCTTGAGAGTCTCAATTTTCCATTGGAAAAGGTCAGTTTTTAATGTATTTTCACTTCTAGCAAATTTTTCTTCATAAATATTTTAATAATAGCCAAATTTAATATAAAGTTTTTGATTTAATACACTTTAAGTTATTGGTTATTAGAGTAAGCAATGGAGGAACACAATTTATTTCCAGCGTTCTCAAATTTTCAGTGACATAAGTTGGGCTTGGTGGCACATGCCTGTAATCAAAGCCTTCTGGAGGCTGAGACAGGAGGATTGCCATGAGTTCAAAGCCAGCCTAGGCCCCATAGTGAATTCAGGATCAGTCTGGGCAACAGAGCAAGATCCTGTCTCAAATAAAATAATTAAAATAAAAGAAAATACAATAAAATTTGAAGTGACTACTTACATGTTCTGAGGTGGCAGTAATCTTATATTTACATATAAAAAGAATACATATTAATGACATAATTATTTAAGAAAATATCAATGTATGGAAAATTGTCATCCCAAAGTTGTATGACTTTTAAAATTAAAAAAACTGCATAAAGTAAACCATCAATATTATCAGACCTGTCATAATAAAACATAATCGGCATTTTATACGTTTTTCTTCTTGTGCTGGGATTTCTACAATTCATAATACAAAAATTATTATGCTGTTGCAGTTGTAGGTATGAAGTTCTGCCATATAGATGTTTTTAAATTGATATGTATATTTTTTTCTAAATTACTACATCAATCACTCATTTGATTTTCATCTTAATCACCAAATTTCGACAATACTTTATAAGATTTTGTTGACAAAAGCCAGATTCACAACTGGATTTAGTGAGGGGCTTCAAATGTGAACTCAGGTTTTCTGTTCAAAACTAAGTGATTTTTTTTAAACCCCTCAGTTTTACCATGATCACAACATGTCTGCTGGGTAGACAACCAGAAATTGGGAGTCTCAAGCTTTAGAATGACCTTAAAATACAAATTAGTAGGCAAATGAGGGAAAACATATGTTTGTCGTCACCTGTTTCTAAAAAAAAATTCTGCCTTTAATTATACGGATCTTTAAAAATATTTCACTCTGAGGAATAAAGACCAAATTATTTGTTAATACTTTCGTTAATATTATCTTAAGAAATATTTATTTATATCATTATCAAAATACAGTTGTAAAGGAGCAATTTTGCATCGTGCAGCATAGTAACTAAAGTTTATAACAAGTTATCACATATTTTACAAAGAAATATAAGGATTTGAAGGCTCTTAACCCCAAGAAATGATAAACGTGTCAAGTGATAGAAATGTAATTACTTTGATTTGATCATTGCACACTGATTATATGTATTAAATTGCCACACTATAGCCTATAGACATGTAAAAATTTTAAAAAGCTATCTAATAAACAAGCTCCTCTAAAACAAAACTGATTTATATTTTAAAACAGAAAATAACAATCTTTAAGAATAAGTGATTTTAAAATAGCATTGGTGTGGCTGCAGAAGTATCTAAATAGTAAAGGCATTTGGAAGGGATAACTATAATTTTTCATATCAATATATTCAATTAACTGACACTCCAAATTCTGAAAATCCACATACTGGAGGGATGAAAGACGCACTTCTCATGTCCGGGCATACATTTTGCATATTAAATGCTTAGTCTTTCAGTAATATATTAAGATTAAAGTGTAAAGCATCTCCTTCATTTTTTTCTCTTCTCACCCCTTTGTTCCTTCTTTCCTGTTTCCTCCGTCCTTGACTTGTTACCTCATATTTTTCTCCTAGAAGCCATCTTTTCTTTTACTTTCATTTCTTTCTCTTTTACAGTATGATTGCTTAATAAATTCTCTCACAACATCAATCAATTACATGCACTATTGAATAGAGTAGCCTTTAGACATGCTAATCATGCTAATGGCAAAATGCTTTTGCTTTTCTATTTTACATTTGTTTTGATTCCCAATGATTCCACGAGAAATCGAAGGAGACACAGGAGTGGATACCAAGGTAGGCCCCAGGTGTGTCGCTTACTTCTCTAGTACCTCTTCTGTACAACGAGGTGACTCACAATCTTTCCTTAAAAGAAAGTATACTGCTAATATTTCTCTCTGTCTGAGCAGTATAACTGGAATATAAAAATTATAATATTTAAGATTACAATAAGAGAACCTATCATATTAAAAACACCTTTATAGTTAATGGTATCTTTGCTATTTTGTTATATTTTTCTATAAGTTAATTCGACAAATTTGGAATCCCACAGCACGTGCTGTTGTTTGCTCATTAAGGTCTTGTTGTGTGTGTGTGTGTGTGTAATTGATTTTCACGATTTATATGTAAGTCCATTGTTTTTTTTTCAATGTATTTGAAAATACTTTGTATTAGTTACTTTTTCATCAATTTGACTCAATACCTGACACACACAACTTAAGGAAGAAAGATTTATTGTAGATTTATTGTAGCGTACAGTTTCAGAAGGTCTCAGTCCATTCCTGGTGGGCGGCAGGAAAATGGTGGAATCACGTGGTGCGGCCACAGCTAGAGCCAGAGCCGGAGCCAGTGCTTCAGGAGCCAGAGATAGGCACAGCAGTATGGCAGAACTGACACCAGTATGGTAGGAAGGAGGGAAGCACCACCATAAACCCTCCAGGTCAAGTCCCAAGCACGTGCCCCTTCCAACCAGGCCGTACTTCCCAACAGCACACAGTATCCATAGGGACGTGAGGCTTTTAGGGGACACAGTTCAGACCAAACCATGACATCGTTTTAATTGTTGAGCAACATACCATGGTTTAATTGTCTGGTAAGCTTATAATAATTTTCCAATATTCTGAATTGTTCTACACTGGCCTTTACATGACATGAGTTGAATATACACTTGTTAAATATTCAGAGATCAAATATTAATATCCCAGTGCAAGCAAACTGAAAGAGAATAAATTATTATATGTAAGCAACATTAGATGATATACAATCAAGAAATAGACTGCTGTTTATTTGCATATTTATTTGTATATTTTCATTTGAGGTTGCTCATTGTCCTTTTTTAAGAAGACAAAAAGTGATTGAACACAAATTACAGTCATATTTAGGGGAAAATTTGTAGCTATTGATTTTTCTACTACATTGGCCTCTGTTCTCCCTCTACCAAAATTTATTTTTCAATTTCATAACACTGCAAGTTATAAATTCATGATAGGTTTGTATTTTTTTCTAGTTCATAAGTATATTTGTGCAATATGTATATATTGAGCTTGAGCATTGTGTGCGCATATGCATAGTGTCCTCTCCACATTTCCTTCCTGTCCCCTTTTGTCCCTTTGCTTCTGCCTCATCCCCTTGACTCCTAACATCTCACACAGTAGCTCTATTATTTATTTGTGTTCTTGGTTTCTCTAGCATGAGAAACTATGTGACATTTACCTTTCTGAGTCTGACTATCTTTATTAGGCATGATGATCTCTCAAGTTGTATCCATTTACTGACAAATGACATGAATGTACCTGTCCTTATGGCAGAATAGTACTCTATTGCGTACATATATCCCCCTTTTTAATAGCATTGGTGGTGGTAGAGTTTTGCTTTTTTTAAAAATCAGTTGTTTTTGATAATTTCCAAGTGTATTCATTTTACTATTGCAAAATATAACCACATATTTTTATTTTCAAAATTTGGGTTATTTTTGTCTTAATTTCTGCTTGTCAGTTATAAATAAGTTTGAACATGTAACTTGGAATTTACTTGGCTGTTTGACATATACAATTAAAATCTATTTTTAAATTATCATATTCCTTCTCTTGGTTTCTGATCAGAATTGTTTCCCTTATTGAAACTCTAAACTTCACTTGTGATTTTTATAGGCTATGAAAAATCTGAATAGTGACCTTATAGCAAGAGTGCATATTTCATAGAGTAAGTCTTCATTTTGAAATGAACCCAATATACAACTAATAGTTATTCATTTACTTAAAATTATTCATTAGAAAATTTTTATGTACCAGGCACTATTCTGAGCATTTAGTAGATATCAATCAACATGAAAAAGAAAGGTAGAACTCAATTTCTAGTCGTAGGAGAAAGGAACACACCACCACATGTATTGACTATATTGACTAACATACACTATCTTTGATGGAAATAAATCTATGTCAAAATTAGAACAACATAAAGATCTGTGTACCTCTTTCAATTGTTGGATTTTTTTCCCTAATGACCTACTTTTATAGAACTGGCATCCTTAACATCAGACTTTGTGATTTTAGTTTATCATTTTGACTTTCAGCCCAGACTGGCAGAAATTTTTCAATACCATTTCCTAATTCCTTTAGGAATAATAATTGTCGCAAGTTGAGTCAGGATTCCAGTTAGTGATGACCCAGAGCCAAAACATGTCCTGTAAATCTCCACTTGGAGGTTCTTTCCTGCTTAAAAGGAAGATCTAACAGACAAGGACAGTGGGCTAGCCATAGTCAGTCCGCCTGCTTTGCCTCCTTCAGTTGGTACCTCAGAACAACTTCCAGAGACGAAATTCACAGAGATCCCACGCAGTTAAGCTGACCAGTTGGATCAGAAAGTTTTGTTCACAAATCTCTTTTGTTCAAGGAACAATGTCTGCTCCAGACACATTATATCAGACTCTCACTGACAATCAAGATTCCATTGATTAAGACTAAATACTAGATATATATATATATATATATATATATATATATAGCACTGTGATGGTTCTTCATATTTTTGTTAGGGTGGTAGGCCATATCATTAGGAAAACTGACAGTTTGTACAATTCATGGATGACCCTATTATCAGATCAATAAGGTTTTGAGTATTTCATCATTAGATTTATTTGCTATATTTTGTATCTCCTTTACTATTAACCCTTATAAAGAATAAAAAATAAGTAGAATATCTGTTATATTACATTGGGAAAACTAGCTTGATTACATTTTTAAAGAAGCCTTAGAAATTTGGCTATTTAAACATTGTAAATTCTCTGAAATCAATGTGTTTATGAACATCTTGTAGAACAATTACATACTGCAACAATTGAAAAGTTTTAAGATATAATTTAACATCCTTACTCAAGATCCAACAATTAATATATTTAGAGTCCCATTTCTATTGATAATGCCTGCTTCCAGAAAGTCAGCATCTCTTTTGGACTAAACTGATTTTTAATACTTGTAATCTAATAAAAAGTTAGTAGAAGTTTTTGTAGGTGACTATTTTAACATTCGTTTAAGAGTAGATGGAATTAATATTGTTGAAAAGAAATTATTGGTTAAGTATAGAGGAAAAGCAAAGAAATAATTTATAAAAGGAAAATATTTTGTTCTCTATTTTTTGCAAAATATGAGGGCATACTTCCCATAATGGAGATTAATGAAGCTAATATGTGTATTTTTCACTCTATTACTTGAGAAACAGTTAGTGACTCAAAGTGACTTACCTGGAGCTTATGATACAATATTAAGTTGTTCATGTATCTGATAAAGAACACGTCAGAGCCACTTAGTAAGATGGTAAAAAAGATAACAGCATAAAATAACAAAAATGACCTATAGAAGTTGCAATGAAAACAAGGGCATGGGAAAAAATATGTCTAGGAAGCAAAGAACACAAGACTTTATCATTCCAACAGAGAATATAAGAAGGCTTCAGAGAACAAGGGAAGATGAGTGGGTCTAATTAAAGCTGTTTTCTTGTGTAGGAAAAATAAAAGTAACATGAATACCAGAAAAACTTTAATCCATGCTTAATCCACCACAGGAAAAAAAGGGTAGCAGTTAGGAGACAGGAATATGCTCAAAGAACTCTGGGAACGTTAAACAATATGTCTTAGAAGCCCCAGGGAAGACACTTGTGGTTGGGTGAGAAATAGGACCATTCTTCGGAAAAGCAGCAAGAAACTCATAAGTCACCAAAAGTGTCAAAAGAGTGGATGGTCTAATTAATTTAATTTCTCAGTTGCCACTGTGACATCCACAAAGAAATGTCATTAAACACCCACCAAATGTCAAAAACTCTAATGCCCTTGAAAAAATCAGTTAGGATATGGGAGCAACTGGCACATTCAAACACTTCTCTTGGGAGTAAAAAACGTACAACTACTTTACAATGGTACTTTGCCAGTTTTTTCAAGGTTAAGAAAATAAGCATACGCTATGAATTTAAATTCTACTCCTCAAAAGTCACCCAAGAGAAATGAAAATAAATATTTTCAAAAGAGAATTACATAAGAATGTTCACAAGAATACTATTCACAACAGCAAAAATTTTGATACAATGTAAATGCTCAGAAATAATATGGTAGGTAAATTAATTGGAATACATGCTCATAGTGGAATAATTGTCAATAACAAAAATCAGTACATTCCTAACTTACTTTTATATACAACGTGGATAAATCTTAAAAGCATTCTGAGCAAAAAGATAGAAACACTTATATATAGTTATACATATATATATATATAATTTCACTTACATGAAATTCAAGAAAAACTCACTAATCTACTGCTACACAAAAAGATTCTTCTAAGAGATGAAATGAATTAGAAGTGGGCTTCAGTCAATTTTCTGGTGGGATTAAATTCATAAATTTTTGATAGGGATCATGTATACACAGAGTTTATATTTATTAAAATTCATTGAATATGTCTTAATAATATCCTCTGGATTATATTAATTTTTAACTGATGTAGCTGTTTCTTCAGTTTAAAAAAAAGAACGGTTAAGAAGGTCTATTAAGATAAGAGAGTTGGCAACGACATCACAACACAGAAGGATGCCTTTTCACAGGCAAAGGTAAGAATTTGACGAAGTGCCAGGAGAAATAGCACAGCTGTTAGAACACCTGCCTAGGAAGTGCAAGGTCCAGAGTTCAATCCCCCAGCACCACAAAAACTAGACATGATGGCACATGCCTGGTATTCCAGTACTCGGGAGGCTGAAGCTGGAGGATTGCTGAGAGATTCCATACCAAATCTAGGATGAGCCTTGTCTATGAGACAAAATCCTGTCTCAGGAACAAAGAAACAATAACAAAAAGAATCTGAATGAAGACAGTGATATTAAGGTCATGGGAAATAGAAGAGTTGATAGAAATTTCAAAGAAAGGAATGACTATTCATAATACAATGATATTAAAGATGCTGGGTAGAGACACAAGCTTTCACGTGGGTATTACCAGACTTCAATACTTACTCTAAAGCTACAGTAACAAGTGTCGTATTGACGAAAGAACAGAAATTGGGTCAGCATCGCAGAATCGACAATTCCGAAATAGACTCACACAGATGTAGTCAAGCGATCTGACAGAAAACAAGCAGAAGAAGATGAAGGCAGAAAAGAAAGATTCTTTTCAATAAGTGATTCAGGAACAACCGGACATCAACTAATGAAATATACATCTAGACACAGATTTATATCTTCCATAAAAATGAACTGTAAAGGGAATTTATGCATAAATCTAAAATGGAAACTATAAAACACCTAGGAGAAAACATACACAGAAACACATACAACCTTGGCTTTGGCAAAGACTTTTTTTAAATGCAATATCAAAAGCAGTTCATGGAAAAAAAAAACAAGGTGTTGACAGTCATTACAATTAGATAAATCTGCACTGAGAAACAAAGGAAGACAATGAAAGATAGCAAGATGTGGAGAAAACGTGTGCGAACAACACATCTAATAAAATTATCTTATCAAATATATACAAAGAACTCTAAAATTCAACAAAAAACACTCTACGATTGATAAACAGATGACAGAGATGGGCATATAAAGGAAGTCTCTGCCATATGCCATGAAGAGGTTACAAGTTATGAGCATCTGCATGTCTATTAAAATAACTGAAATATAAAACGAAACACCAAATAATTGTCTGGATGTGCAGCAGCAGCCATTCTGTTTCATGGCTGGCTTGAATGTGTCCTGGTGCTTTTGCTCAGAAAGACAAAGACCCAGCTTCCTGCCAAGCCACAGCATCCTTTGCTGTAGAATCTGGCAGTCACACCCCTGGTATTTACTCAAATGGGTTTAAAATTACTGTCTACGCCAAAGTCTGCACACAAGAACTTACATTATCATCATCCACGATCTTTCAGTCTATCAAATTTAAGTCCATGAGTAGATGAATAATGGGATTAACTGGAGCACATCCAGATAATATAATATTATTTTGGAATGAAGAGAAATAAATCATCAAGTCACAAGGGAACAAGAAGGAATCTTAAATTCTTTTTAAATTAAGAGAAACAATGGGAAAAGGTTGTAGACTACATAAAATTCATAGAATACTGAAAAGGCAAAACTGCAGTAAAAGTCAAAAAGACCAATGGTCAACGATATTGACAGGATGAAAAGAGGGAAGGAAAAAAAGGAGAATTTTTGAAGTGTATAATACACATATATACTTGTATATGTATTACAAAAATATATATGATATGAATGTATATTATATAATACATGTATTGACAAAGCCCACAAATATACAATAGAGAGAATGAATTCTAATGTAATTTCCAGACTTTTGTTAATAATAAATTGCCTCAAGGATTCTAATGCGCAACCTTAATGAAAAATTTTTAGTAACAGGGGAAGAGGAGAGAGTTGATGAAAGAATGTATGGGAACTGTGTTGTTTTCATTAAAACTCCTTAAAAGGGGCTAGAAGTGTAACCCAGTGACTAAAGAGCTTGTTGAACAAGGACAAGATTCTGAGTTCGACCCCAGCACCACACATACAGGTGGTACACACCTGTGGTCCCAGCCCTCCAGAAGCTGCAGCAGTTGCATTGCCCTGAGTTCCAGGCCAGCCTGGAATGTGTAGTGAGTCGAGGACCAGCCTGGGTGACAGTGTGAGACCCTGTCTCAAATAAATATATAAATTAAATACTAATTAAAAACTATTTATAGAAGAGAGTAACTGACAAGTTTGAAGTAAAACAGAATGATTTCTGTCTGATAAAGTTTGTGTAGGTTTATGTGTGTTATTGAATTCAAAAAATACAGCAGTAGTGACTATTTCAAGGATCCAACGAGAAATAGATGCTTATCTATACCAAATAAGAAAAAGAATAGAGACAATAACAAAAGTCTGGGACACAGCAGTGGATAAGAACTGGAGAAAAAGCCCAATGTGTGATGGTGCACTTGTGTAATCCCAACATTCTGGAGGCTCAGACGTGAGGATTGTCATGAAGTTTGAGGCCAGCGTGGGCTACATCTTGAGTTCAGGACTAGACCCTTCCTATAAATAAATAGATAAATAAATAAATAAATAAATAACTGTTTAGGCAAGTACCTTAACATCTGAGCTACACCCCCAGCCCAGGCTGCCATTTTTCAGTGAAATGGTAATCATGTAAGCCAATTCACAGTGAGTTGAATGGGGAAAACAACTTAACAAATAAAATTGCAAGTGCAGAATAAAAATTGAAAATCTGTGGTGAAGAGATTAAAGATAAGCCAAGTACCACTCTGTCATGCTTGATTCTAAACTTTCAAGACTTTAACATGGGAGATTCGGGTCTTTGATGATGCTGTTGTTGACTGCATATGTGGTATTCCTGAAAGTTTTGAAAGGTCAACCCAGAATGTCTTAAGTTTATGTAAGCTTCAGTGGAAAAAAAAATATTCTCCAGAATGTATTTATGAACAATTTCTTGGATCTTTATGTGGCAAGTAAATTATTCTAAGTGTAATATTGAAACATCTGCCAAGTTAATGATATTCTTACAGACTTTTTATTAACCTCCAAACCATGCTTTAAGTTTAAGGTGTACAATTCTCAAACCTAGTTAAAGTTTATGTTGTTATGTGATATACTGGTTATAGCAAAAATCTTTATCTCTGTAACAGTGCATTTATAAGACAATCAGGTTGACAATCAGATTATTAATTCAATAAATATGTATATCATTTGACGAAAAAATTGTGTTTTTTAGTACATTTGTGTTACTCTAAAGTACTAGCATACGGATAGTATTATGCCATGTCAGAATAACTCAATGAAGGAATAAAACATAATATTTTAGAAACACTTGGAGCAGATGAAATTTTGTTTTTCGAATTTTTGGCTGTTTTAAAGTATTTTTATGCTTCCTAGCATTTTTTGCTAATTTTTAAAAAGTAGTACCTTCCTTTAGTCTCAGTAGGTACTTTCTTAACTTTTAGTTAAAATCTGCAGTGCTGTTATATATGAGGTGTTCAAACAAACTTAAGTTTTCAAATATTCATACTCCTTGTGACTGTACATAAAGGCCCAATACATCAAAATAACACAGAAAACTCATCTGTGTTGATCTTCTGTCTTTTAAAAACCATTAAAAGTTAAAGATTAAACTTCATCATATACCTAGAAAATAAACACACAAGAAGTTTAAAGCATTGTTTCAATTTCTGATTTGGGATGATTAAATCAATCTCTTAAAACAACTTTAAAGAATTAATAAATATCCTGTGATAATAAGATCTCTATCACTGCAGTGCTTATCAGGTAGTTTTAATTAAGATTTGTGCTTGACATAAAAATAGATTACTTCAGGATAATTATTAACAATTGTAGAAATATCTCAACCTTTTTTCAAATTGGTCTGGAATAAATAAGCATAAAGGAAAACAAATATAGTTATGTTAATGTAACAAAGGGACCAGGGGTATAAATGTATAACAGTAGGCGATTACTTAATTTAAATACAGTATACCCATACAATATTCATACTATGCAGTCATTTAAAAGTGCATATTTAAGACTATAATAATTAAATGAACAATCTAACTCCAGCGTCCTATAAAAAAATTCATATTAAAATAACAATGGTGAGGCTTCATGCAGATTCTTAAGTACTGAGTCCAATTCCAAGAGGGAAAAAATATGTCTAGCTCTACAGTTTTTCCTTTATGCTTACAATTAAATTCAATTCAAATGGGGAAGAGGAATTTTTCCATAGCCCTTCAATTTGACTACAGTAGAAAAAGAAATCAGTATGAATCATTAGTCTTCAAAAGTTACTTTAAAATAAATTCACTGCAAATGAATGTCATAGATTATGTTTTTTGGAAGGATTCTTAGAAATTATCTGATTTCACCTGTTATTTTAGTGATGTTGAAAATGAAGATCTTGAATTGTTGGCTTAGTTGGTATTGTAAAGTTAATGGTAAGCTCACATTTAAAATTTAAAACGTGAGAATAAGTAGATTTTAAGTAGAACAAAAAGCTGAAATCACTTTTATGAGAAATTGACAAAGCCCCATTTTTGAAAAGTAAAAATGTATAAGTGTATAAATTTATAGAGTATGAAAATGATGTTAGGATTATAAATATAATATGGAATAAAACAATCTAATTAATGTACCCATCTCTTCAAATACTTAAATATCTTTTGTGATAAAAGTGCTTTAAATTTACTTTCCTAGGAAATAAAAATATATTTTGGCATCCCATCTTTCCTGATGCCATTTTGACTCCTCATTTTTGGGATTGACGTGTTTCAATATCATGTATAAATGAAATAATATATTGTTCTCCTCAAATTATAATAATCTTGAAGTTTTAATCTGTTTCATAGTTTGAACTGATTTGTTCACAATTAAGCTAAAGGTATTTGCTGTAACTTAGGTCCTTCTTAAGTGCAGATTAGAGCAGGCAAATCTCCCATATTAGAATCATTCTTGAGAAAAATGAAGTAGGCAAGATCACTTACTCCAGGTCCAGGGGGTTCAGAGGATCAGTGAAAAATTTAAAGGACACAGTTAAATACTGAAAAGTGGGGGGGGGGGGGGGTGCGGAGGAATGGCAAAGCAGTTAAAGGGCTTGCCTTGCAAGTGCAAGGTCCTGAGTTTGATTCTTCAGCACTCTATAAAGCCAGGCACGATGGTGCATGCCTGTCATCCCAGCACTTGGGAGGCTGGGGCAGGAGGATTTCTGTGAGTCCAAGGCCAGCCTGGGCTACATAATGAGTTCGGGACCAGCCTGGGCTACAGAGTGAGACCCTGTTTCAATAGATAGACAGACAGACAGACAGACAGACAGACAGACAGACAGACAGACAGATAGAGATAGATAAATAGAACAAGAAAGAAAAGTTAATGACAATATGTTATAGTTACTTGGCTCAAGTGTGAAACATACTGATTTCATCAAATTTAGGCAAATGTTAATTTTGGTACTTGTGTAATTAAAAATCTGTTTCACCAATATCTGACTGCCATGTGAGGGTGGTGTAGCGGTGGGGTGAAGGTGCTTTGAGGAGGAAGTGAGGACAACTAACAAGGTCCCCTGAAAGATAAAAGAAGTAAAACTAACAACACACGATGTAGTGGCACAGAAGCGACAAGCAAATTTTCAAAAGCTGAGAGATTAGAAAAGAAGAAATGGGAGGTGGGGGAAGGGTCAATTTCAAGTGATATTATTTAGAACTCAACTTCTTAAACTAACATGTGTATCCTAAGAAAACCAGACCAATTCAAGTATTTTTTTAAAGTTGCCCGGGAAGCGCTTCCATGGCATATTTCATTTGCTTTGTTGATGTTTCTCTGCTCTAACAAGGATAACTAGAAAAATAACATAAAAATTTCAAGGTAATAAGAATCAAATAGTCAAGGTGAATTTTTCGTGAAACTCTTGGCTGTGTGTGTGTGTGCATTATCTTACTGTGTTATAATACAAAATATATTTCTTATTTGAAAATGCATGGCTCTAGTTATATAGACAAAAGGAGATTCAAGCGTTTGTTAACCTTCATACATAAACATCCAAAATAACGCTATAAGGAGTTCATTTATAATAAAACAACTTCTTGGATGTAACATATAATTTGAGGGAGGAATCAAAAGGCCTTGGGCTGATACTGCAGCACTACTATTCAATTGGTTTATCAATACTTTACAGTTTTCTCATCTCTTTTTTCGGTTATTTTTGACATTTATTCCTTTATTATCATTTTTGAGGGATCCCAGGGATCCAGTGTTTTATCCAACACTTTTAACCAGCCATCTTCCTATACTTTTTCTTTTTTGCCATGGTTAGAAAGAATATGGTACCTGAAGGAGTCTGCTGCTAATGAACTCTAGAGCCCCTAGTAATATTTATTCTCTGACCCTCAACTTCTTCAACCATGAAATAATGAGGCAGGTATTATTTATTTTCTTACACTTTTATATCCTTCAAAAGTCTAAATATGTCTTTTTATAGTTTATTTTTATATTTTGTAGTTTATGGTGCATTCCTTTCTGCCTCCTGTTTTCAGATTTCTGAAAGTAACTGTATCCTATACAATTTGAATGATTAACAATAATCCTTATAATATCATAAGAATTTTTTCTGTTTTTCAGAAATACCACACTAAGTTGAAGATGTACCCTACCCATTGACAACAAGTAGAATCAAGTAATTACTACAAATAATGTCAAACAGCCTGTCATTTTAATATTTACAGTAATTTTTGGACAAAATATGAAAATGAATTTTATTTGGTGAGCTACAATATAAAGGGTTAAGTAAAGTGTGTGTGTGTGTGTGTGTGTGTGTGTGTGCATGTGCACGTGCATGTGCACATGCACACACTTATGCAGAAAGACATGTATATATTTTGGCTTCTTAATGCCATTTGAAAGAATCCTAACAGAGGGATGGAACAGGATTGTTAGATGAATTACTTCATGGGGGGAATGCACTCTTTGAGGTAAGTGTTGAGTCGTAATAGTAACTGTAGAGGACATTTGTCGTATTTAATGGTGTGGTTTGAACAAAATACTTTAACCTTATGAGCATTTCTACAATCTCTGTCCATAGGAAAAAGAAATCAACAACTTACGTTCTTGATGTTAGACTACACAGTGGAACAATGACTGCATTTCAATAATGTCATGAACCAGGTAAAATTCAGAATGTATTTTTCTGGTAAAGAAGGTAGAAGAGACTAGATTTAGGAAATCTTCATGCAGTCCTGAGTAGATATTTTGAGATGCAGAATCTTTAAAGTTGATAATCTGGGTTCCCTAGACACTTAAATGAAGTAGTATCTCATTTAGCCTTGTTCTCCCATATTTTGCTTTTTTGTAGTAAGAATTTGACTGAGAGATGTTTCATGTTTATTCATTCTAGATGAAGAATTAGGACAGAGTTAGAAATGATCAAAACCAAAACCGAATATGGGCTTCCAGAGGTCTCCAAATCCAGGCCACAGACCGAGTAGCCATAGAAGCTGGAGCTCTCCTTCCTGCCAGTGAGCTCCTGTTAGACTCTAATGGTGGCCTGACAGGAGGTGGAGCTTCGCTCTCCTCGCCCCGCCCACTGCTGCCATTTCAAAGCTGTGCTCCAACCACCTGTAGATAGAAGAAGTAAACCGTCCACCTCCCAACCCCACCTTGGGAGACTGATCTTCAAGTTAACTGGTCCCTGGCATCAAGAGGTTGGGGATCACGATCAAAAACATAAGGTAGCCTTTCCAAATTTTAGTGCAGTCTGTCTCATCTCTAGTCACAGATTTGCTCACTTATTATGTGAACATCTGCTTAGTGCTGAAGTTGTATAAAGAATATTAGACAAGCTCTCTCTATCTTCCAGAGTGTGTATGGGGCAAATGCAATAACTAAGTTAAGAGTGCTGGTTACTACACACCATAACATGAAAATACACAAATAACTAGTAGATTTTAAACATAATAAAGTTGATATAACAATAGATTCAGTTCTGTGCAAGTGCATAGAGCGAAATGACTTAAAAATTAAGTACTTAAATTTTGGGTCAGTATATTTTTACCCCTCAGAAATTATTTCTCTTTATAATTAATGCTTATAAAAAATTGAAGTTGTTTTTTAAAGTAACGAAATATATCTTAGCTCAAAAGATTGTCTTATTGGCCAGTTCCCTGTGTCTTCTACTTAATGATTAATTAATTTAATAAGACCAACTCTCTGATTTAAATGTTGGAAAATACCTTCCTAAGAATTACAACAATTGAACTGATTAATATCCTTCTTATTTTTATTACAGCTTCTAAGATATTTATCTATTGAATGGTTTAGAATTAGTTAAATTGCAAGAGCTCTTGCTTATTAAATTAGGTATCCGGCATCGTGTCAGCTTGTTTAAACAGGGTCCTTGGTAAAAACAAAAAGTAAGCACTAAAGTCTGTTAGCATTCTATTGTAGGAAATCTAGTTTGGTTTTCAAGAGTCCCCCAATTTCAATCTTATTAGTAGTTGTTACTTTTTAAAAATTAAAAACAAATGATTCATTATGCACTTATGGTTTCAACAAATACACTCCTGGAATGGAGACAGAAAAGTTTTCTTTTTTGACATGTTTTATAGTCATATTGGCAGGCCTTTATTTAGTCCTGAATTTCTAATGCCAGGGTTTCACTGCCCCTCCCCTATTTTATTGACACACTTAGTTTGAGCTCTTAGATTTGATGTAAGGCCCTTTTCTACATGCCTAATTGTTATAGGTCAGGTATGTTTCTTTAGCTTTATAAGAAAATATTCTAGGAATGGCCAAATTGTGTTTTTTAGAAAAAAATGTTCTGTCGTTAAACCGCGTGTTTTGTTACTGTCCAGCACTCTGCAAGTCCCTTGACTTCCACTCTCCCTTCCTTCCACCAGCTAGCTGTGAGGGAAGACAAGCATTTGTAATGATCACCAACATGTTTGCACAAAAAGAAGGAGCAAGAGTTGCTCTATGACCTTTCCAGCCAACAAGTTGTGATTGCTGTCTAGGATACTGACTTCACATTGCAAGATTGAGGGTCCTAGTAGACCAGCTCACCAACTGTGATAGGGAGTGAGGTGCTTGCCATGTTAATGGAACATAGAATTTCTCCATGGTTCATCAAGCTCCCTCCAAGAACCATCTCCTGTTTATCTGGCTTTAAATATATCACTTGCAGAAATGATGAATAAATATGCAGCAGGTAGACAAGATACATTGAGATAACAGAACTGAAGAACATGAATATAAGATAATTCCAGTAAAGCTGTATCTATTTATAGAGAAAAACATCTACAAGCAATGTAGAACAATTAACTTTATTGGGCTTTAATATCATTCCTTTGCATTTACTCCCTCTGGAATGTTGGACCAACAGGGAAGACTAAAAGAGCATCTGGCTCTGTGCCTGGCACACTGAAGGCGCACCATAAAATGGGTATCTTCCCGCCTAACTATCATTGTGATGATAAGGGCTAAAAATAGACTACCATGTTTTAGTAATTGTTGAGGGAAAAAATTAAAGTTTTCTCTCTCTCTCTTTCTTCCCTCTCTTTGTCTATCTCTGTCTCATTGTGTGTATGTACATTAGCATTTACAGAAATAGAATTCTAGTAACATCTTCATAGGTCTGACATCAAAGATGGTTAGAAATTGATGCTTGTCAATATACTCAGCATTTATCTCAGTAGAACAGTAGCAAATCTGAAATTTAGGTTAAGAAAATCTAGATCAGAAGTAAATTCAACAATTTCACAAACCTAACAAAAAGATTTTGCTCTTTTCAATGACAGATGTTTGGAGATTAACCATATGTTCTGTAGAGGAAAAGATACATATATATTACACCATGTATATGTGTATATGTATTTATATTTTGTGTGAGGTAACAGTGTGGCAAAAAGGGGCTCAGAACCTGAAACCCTGTGTCTGTTTTTGGTTTCTATGTTTGTTCAGTAGAATCAGACACATGAAATCAAAATTTAGCCTGTCACTTAGCATTGTACCTCTAAAAACTGTCTTTTCAGACTGTACATAGCACTCTTCCCTTTGTCTCTTGTTCTTTCTGTCTCCACTTTTATAGACTGTCTGTCAATATCACTAGATGCAGTTCGGTGAGTTACTCCGCTAGGTGTCCACCCACCTTACTTGCAACTTTCCCTCTCTCCCTCATTTCAAACCTCCCACCTAATGCTTGCTCCACCGTCTTCCCAGTTGTGTTTTTTTCCTAACAAGTTTTCAATTAATCCCCACTGAGGTGTCAAATGATAACTAAACTGTGAATCCTCTCAAGATTATTTAAATGTTAACAGCAAGCTCTTTGAAGACCCAAATATCTATGTATATAGAGAAACTGACAGAAAATATTTTTCCATTATTAACAGCATCACACTTAGTGGACATTTCATCTTGATATCAATAGGCCAACGGGTTAGCATAGACACTAGCAGTGACTTTGGAAGGAAAGTAGTTGGGATGATGGTTACCTCACTAGACCAGCCCAAATGCAAAGCAGAAAGCATGGACTACATCTTGTAACTTTATAATTTTAAACTTGAAATTTCTTGGTAGCATCTATTCTTCAGTTGAATTTAGAGTCTATTACTCTATTGGCGCTTTTCATTTCAGAAAGTATACAGCTACCATTGTTTATTCTTCAACAAATTTTAACACTTCGGACTAGTCTGGAAATGTATCTTGTAAGACACATTTTATAGATAACTGTGAAGTAAGGATTGGCAAGGAAATGTTCATCTTAGTGGAAATCAGTGTATATAATAAATATATACAATCTCATAAACCCAGGTGATCAGTTTGAGATGACATTTACTATGCTAAAAAGTATTAAGGATGCTGACAGGAGGGAGTGTCATTCATGATCAAGTATTTTGTTAAGAACAGTGTTCAACTCTTTTAGCGATAGGTGGTAAAAGTTAGAAGATCACTATTAACTTGAAAAGTTTCTGACTTCTCTATGCCTCTGGGCTTCACCCGAGACACTATTTATGTGCTTTCATCATTAGATTTAAATTTCAAAAGAATAGGGTTTCAAACATGATGAAATATTCTTCTTCAATCAAAAAGAAAGTACTTCACATTATCAGGTCGACAAGTGAGGACATAGGTACAAGGATGTAGGAAGAAGCAATAGTGAGAGGTCGACCTGTTTTTCTTTTTCTTTTTCTTTTTTTTAATAAATGGTGGATGTCTTGGTTACTTTTTTGTTGCTACGACTCAATACCTGACATCCACAAATTTAGGAAAGAAAAGGTTTATTTTAGCTCACAGTTTCAGAAGGCCACAGTCCATTCAGGGACGCTGGCTGCATTCCAAGTACATGGCAGAGACAGAGAGGTGGAGGCATCATCTCATGACATCAAAAACAGGAAGCAAGTTGAGACTAGTTGAGACTATACCCCAAGGAAGGCAGGTGCAGCTTATGTATCCTTCCAGGTCTCCTCCCAGAGAGTAGCCCCTCCTGGATCCAGGTGTGGAAGGTGTGGCCACAACATGCCCTGAATCCTGGTTCACACGCGTGTAATCCACCCCTCCAGACAAGGCCCCAATCTCCCAACAGCGCATGGTTCCACAGACAACCTATAACATTTAAATACATAAGAGTTAGTGTACTCAAGTACACTAATTTGCATGGTCATATTTTTGAGGACTGGACTAAAATAAAGCCCTATTTTCAGAGAATTGCTATAGTAAACATTACTGATCTTGAGGTTTTCTGATATGTGTTTGGATAAGTCTGTACTTTATGATGGTAGATTTTATGACTTTTCCCCCCACCCTTCCACATCTGATCACAGTAGAAACAGGTGAAATTGAGAAAAAATGTATTTTGTTCTGAGTTAAGAATATCTGTTGCATTCAAGTTACATATCGTTCGTTCACTTAAATCCCACCATTTAAAGCTCCAAATCAAACCTAATCATTTGAAGCCTACCTTAATATCACTTGAAAAAATACAACTGTCATCTGAGATTGAAAAGGGAAGTGTGAGTAGTGGTATTGTTGCTATTTAAACACTTTCTGATTTAGGAAGCTCAAATAATTTTTTTTAACAGTCACTAACTTTGGGAGGAGTAGTTTTGGTCAACTTACCTAATAAGTAGACACATGATACTATTTTAGGTTGTTAATTTACATGCAGCATTCACTGCTAAATAGGTAGGGAATCTTTTCATCTGTTGCTATTTGTAGGGCTTAATTACTAAAGTCTTTTAATGTATGTAGATTAGGCAGAAAAATCATGGAGAACAAAGTGTTTTGCCATCAGTGAAGAATAGAAATGTGAAATTAATGTTGGGGTTTCCGAGCGCTGTTCTTGTTTTTTTCCAGGCGAGGGGCGCACAGAAAGCCTTCACAAGGTTTTGATTCTCGTCCTGAACACAAAATAGTCTTCAGGGAGTTTCTATGTGTAAACAGAGTAAAATGCATCTACACTGCCTGTGATTTAGAGGTATGCAAATACCCTACTTGGTGCTGATTCTGTCTTTAATAAAGAAAAAAAAAAGACAAAAAACAAAAAAAAACAGAAAGAGACTTCAGCACTTTATTATAAAAGTTTGAGTTCCAAAGCAATCCCGCAATTCACAACAAACTACCTTTTCTGATTGAAAAGCTCGCCGGGGACTTTATTGATGGCGTGGCTTAAGGGGCGGAGCTCAGTCCAGGTTTTTAGGATTAACGAAGTCCCCAGGATTCCTACCAGGTGATGCATAAAGTTTTTGCCTGACACCTGGAAATCGCAGGGCGAGGGGCAAGCGGGAGCGAGCCTGCGCTCCGGGCTCAGCGGGGAGCAGCGAGAATGAGCTGGCCGCCTCGCAACACAGGAACCTCCGGGGAGCGGGGAGGTTAGAGACACGACGCAAGGATTCCTAAGCCGGGAGCCATCGCGTCCGCGGGCTCCGGGCGAGCACCGCATCCGGAGCGCACTGCAGCCTGGATTCCGGGAGGGAAAGGTGGGATTGGATCAGAGGTGTGAAGGAGGGGGCTGGAGGGGGCGGGGAAGCCCGCGAGAGATCGGCGCGCGCGGGGGGCGGGGGGAGATGCGGGGAGCGCGCCGGGCGGGCGCAGGGAGCTGAGTGGACGCTGGAGACGGCGGCGCGGAGCGGGCGGCAGCTCCGGAGAGCGGCGAGTTGGCAGAGCTGCGCGGCGATTGCGAGCAGGAGCTGCCTGCCAGCCGGCGCCTGCTCCCAGCAAGGTGATGTCCCCGGAGGCGGCTGGGATTTCTCCTTTCTTCATTTTTGCCCTGTGAGGCTGCTGCGACGGAGGCTGTCTCCTCGATAACCGGTCTCCTCCCGTGTGTGTGTGGTGTGTGTGTGTGTGTGTGTGTGTGTGTGCGTGCGGTGCCGAGCTGGGGACAGCCCTGCCCCTACGTGTCTCTTTCTTGATGCACCCCGCTCGTGGCCGATGCATGCCTGCCAGGGGCGCCCCATCTCCGTACCCCTCGTTTCACTCTCCCTCCTGCCCGCCTCCCCAACTCCCGGTTGTGTCTCTCTTCCCAGATGCTCAAGGTGCCAGCCTTATTGTGCGTGTGTGCAGCCGCCTGGTGCAGTCAGGCTCTCGCAGCGGCCGTGGCGGTGGCTGCGGCCGGGGGGCGGTCGGACGGCGGTAATTTTCTGGATGACAAACAATGGCTCACCACCATCTCTCAGTACGACAAGGAAGTCGGGCAGTGGAACAAATTCCGAGACGTAAGTGCTGCGCACCAGCATCCCCGGACGCGCGCGCTCACCGCGCGGAGGCGAGGATGGGGCGGCCGCGGGTGGGTTGGGAGTGGGCTGTTCGGGCTGGGGAGGTTGAATTGAGTGGGAAAGAACTTAGCAGCTCCGCTTCGTGGGGTGCACAAGAGTTCAGGTCCCAGCAGGTTTCCGCTCTTCCTCCGCCCACCCCGCTCTCGCCGGGAAACGCCGTCCCTGCCCTCCCACCCCCAAACATTTGCAAAGTGCTGGCTCTGCCCTCTCAACTTTGGAACGGTGCATCTGGTTTGGAAAACACAGCTGATGTGCCTTTGCGTCGCATTGCTACTGAGGTAACTAGGATCGATCCTGTTACTAATGGTCCATTAAGGAATTTGAAGGAGGAGGTAGGAAAATGTAAGATTTATACATGCCCGCTTTCCAAGAGTGGCGGCACCAGTCGGCAGAAGTTGAACTGCTCCTGATTACATAAAATTGCCCAGCGGATTTGTGTTTCCTGTTTAGGTGTTAACTTTAAGGCGCAGCGTGTTTGCAGTGTATTTGAATCCGTTTTACTCCAAAATTAGTCACCGCTGTGAAATCAGCGAGTAGGGACAAGGGGGAGGGGCGACAGCGATGAAAGAGTTAAACTGTAGAATTCCTTCTGGAGGAACCTAAAGTGATGTTATTAAGAGGAAACTAGTTTTACAGATTTCTGGACTTTGTGTAAACAGAGTGGCCAGGGCATGGTTACCATTTTTTTTTTTCCTGCCCACCTGATCTGAAGGGAGCTCATTAAATTTGCCTGCATGTGTCCAGAGCTCAGTTCATCTGGACCTGTCTATGTTGGTTGCTGGGGGTTGGGGCTGGGGTCGCCCTGATGACTGATTATCGCCTCCAGCCCACCCTTGAAAACCAGCAGGTCTGAAAGGGAGCCCAGTGATTCACAGACCCATTGGCAACCCTTCCCTGTTACATTTGAGAATGTTTCCAAGGAGGCATCTGCCTGCCACTGCGTCTAGATGAGTTAACTTCTTTGATCAGCTCAGACTCCGTCACGATTTAGGAAATTAGCTGGAAGCTTGGGCTAGTTTCCAACGTGGCTTCCTTATCCCTTTTCCAAACAGTCCGCTCCAAAAATAGCTGGCAACCCAAATCCCACAAAGGGATGTTGAAATAATGGTAATTTCACTTATTTAATAAGGTGTAGCTAGTTGTAACTGGGCATGGATACATTCGGATGACGTTACCAGGTGGAGGTCTGGATCCCACATGCTTTCCCAACAACAATCGAACAGTGTTCCATGGCTAAGCAAAGACTTATAAAAGCAAGGCACTCTTACATGCAATAAAAAGTAATAAAGCCAACCAGATAGTTCTGAATCAGAGGTGAATTTTTGTTTATCACACCCTCCATTGGGGAAAAATTGTATTTAAATAGTATTTCATGGTTTGAAATATCTTCTTATAATAATGGATTTAACATTTTAAGATGTATTTTTAGTTTTCTTCTCCAAAATACATTTAAGAGTTTGAATGTCTTGGTGATCTCAGATTCATAATTATTTTACTGACTCATGAATAGTAGACAGTCTACCTTGAAAAGTTGAAGTGTACTAGATTAAAGCTACCACAGAGAACTGAAATGCTTACTGTCCCAATGGTGGAACTCAATAGTCTAGAATTTATACAGCCAGCTTCTACAGAGAAGGACTGTTTGGTTGCCATAGAGTTTGCAGTTATTCTTAGGTGACCTAAGAAGGAAAATCCATCAAAATTGTACATGAATTTAAATTAGGAATTTAGTAAGATATGTTAAACAAATATCTATTTCTGAATTGTATGCAATACATACAAATACAATAAGAGTTTACTTGAAAAGCTTGTATCTGGTTTTAGAATTGCTATTTTAGTAAAACAGTTATAAAACGAGGACTTCTGGATGCCATGGGAAAGATGAACATTGCCCTTCCCTTCTTTGACCACCTGTTGCCCATTGTTGCTGTGGAAAAAAAAAAAAAAGAAAAAGGTTTGCTGGCAGCGTGGCAGCGTGGCTGCTCAGATCTTAACCCGGAATGCATACTAGAGAACTCTTTCTTCCCACCATCCTAGCCTATTTATATCTCTTCTTTCCCTTTAGGGTATAATTAACTTATTTGTGTGTGTGTGTGTTTCTTTTAGAGTGGGGGTTTTGTTTTTTAGTTCATTTTTTGCCTGGAAGCACAGGGCCGTAAGCATGGCTTCAAATGAGAACACACTGTTTAAATCTCCCAGCCTTGCAAGCCTGGTGCATGAGCATTTCTGTCTCAGTGACAGATTTTACGTGCTCAGTGAACGAAAAGCAATGACGCAAGGAAATGGGAACTTCCTAGAGAAACAGTTGAACAGAAGTACTTTTTAATCCCTCCTCCCTCAAAAGTTTGATGCTCTGCCATAATCAAGCCTGGAATTATTTCTCATCTTCTTCCTGGTCCTAATAAATGTCTTTTTAGAAGTCGGTATTGTTTTTCAAGCAACTTCTCAAGGAGTAGCATACCTCAGGTCCTGGGTTCAACTTTTAGCATCTATAAATAAATAATCCCCAAGTTCCCTCTCAAGAATGGAATGCATTCAGTAGATATTTTGGGTGAATCCTATTTTTTTAATGATTGGCTGGGTAAAAGAAAAACGCAAGCATCCCCTTTTGGCCAATTTTGAGAGTACCAAAAGCTTCTCCTTGGTTGAAAATTTAAACAGGCTTTTATTCTATTCTTGAATACAAATGCGCTAGGAAAATTTGAAATCAGTTATTAGGAGGAAGCTGAATCATTATAACTAATGATTCATATATCACATACATCAACCATTTATATTTTACAAATTTAATTATGACATTTTTCATGTAATAAATGAGGGCAGAATTTGGAATCTAGGGAATTAATTGGTAATGCATAGTATAACATCATCAACCCTATATATTATTGATTTCATTAAAGTGCATGTACTAATTAAGAGTGACAGAAAAGATAAAATATGAGAAGCCCTCAAATACTGTATGTTGAAAACAATAAAATAAAAAATAGCAAATGGAGTGATGATTATGATTATTTATTTAAAAAGTCCTATCATAAAATCAAAATTATATGATTTAAATGCAATTTCAAGAAATTTCTAGGTTAGATTTATATTTTTAATAAAAGTAATCTGAGCTCATTTTTAACTTTAAGGAATGATTATCATTTGCACTGCAAAAGACAGCCAATTTCAACTTACATTTATTCCTTAAATAATTAATTCTCTTCAAATGTGCTGAAAACAAGAGCAAAACCCTAAATTTAACTTTAAAAATTTAACCTTGTCACTACCTAAAGGACAAATGCAATTTTGTAAGCTTGCAACACAGGTAAAAGCATTCAGAGGTCCACCAATGATGACTTGACTAGAAAAATGGCTGACTTGGAGGCATTGAGTTCTATATACACTTTTCTAGATGCCATTTTGTTCATCTGAGTCAAGGTTCTTTGGTGTATAGATTACTTGAGACATAATGGTTGACAATGAAGAGTCTTTCCTGACAGCCTAGCAGGAGACAGAAGATTAGGGGCTCTTGAGAGTTTTCTGAAGTTTGCTCTCAGAAAATAAATAAAACAGTTGGGTTCTCTGCTTACTCTCAGTACCCTGTTGCTTTGCAAGGCAATAAAATGCAAATAATGAGAAACTTTAAGGAATGCTTCTCTTTCTCAGTAAAAGGATAGATGTCACCTCCTGTATTTCTTAAGTAGCAAGCATGCCTTTAGAACTAAGGAGAGATGTTCCTTTTTGCTGCCTTAAGAGGAGGCAACAGAGTTTTAGGTTCTACTTCTCAGTGGTATGTACCACAAATGATACTTAAAATTATTAATGGTTTTGGGTAATTCGAATGCAGTGCATGTCTCTCTTCAGAAATAGTTTTTGAATAATGGTGTTCAATATTTTTAAAATAACAGTACATTTTAGGTATTTCTGTCTATTAAACATGATTTGTAACCATGATGATCTTTTTGATATTTTATCATGACCTAAATAATTTTTTTGGGGGGGCGGATTTCTGACATTTAATGAGTTACATTTTCATGAGTGTTTTTTTTTTTCTTTTCTTTCAATTTCTGACAACTTTGGGCCCTGTGTTTCGTCCTTACACATCTTTGACCTGATGTGTGCACTTATAGTACAGAGTGGATGAATATTCTGTCATCTGGGCCTTTTAATTTATAGAAATATAATTGAGTTCTTTAACGAAACATCAGACAATGATTCACAATTCTGGAGTGCTGTTATCCCATTGGCTGACTTCACCAGAAAGTCTGCATTGTTGACAACATGTAGCCATTTTGCCATTGGTTCAGACTAACCAATTACAGGAACCAGACAACACTTTTAATTCTCTAACTCTTACAACTTATAGTAAATTAATAGAAAAATATAACTAAGAAAATTGAGAAATTTAATAACTGTACATGTAGGTTAGATGCATTTATTTCAGGGTGGAGAGCTATGAAAAATAGATATGTTATATATATATATGTGCATATATATATATATATGTTCAAATTGATTAAAAACATCTAAAACTCAATTGTACATATTATATATATATAATATATATATACATATATATACATATATATATATATACACTGTATTGGCATATGTATTTATACATATATGTTCCTTTATAAGTATGTATTAGAGTTATATATATATAAAACATGCTAAGTAAGAAGTAGACAACTGTGGAAAAAGTTAAAATATATTAAGTTTTTGTTTGCTTGTTTCATTAACGTAATATTGACAGTTGAACCCAGGACGTTCGGCATGCTAGGCAAGTGCCTCCGTCTGAAACCCAAGCTCAGCTGTGGTTGGGTTTGCTTCATCTCATAACCTGAGAAAATGTTCTCATTTCTTTTTATACGTGGGACTACAGCGTTCATTCCTGTTCCTTAAGGGAAGTCATTTCCTGTAGGATTATATACTTAAACCTTTTAAGCTAGATATGCAAAAGGAACACTGAGAACTGCTGTAAAGCATTTACTTTCTACTTTTACAGTAAGAATACTCAGTTGGATGTTTTTAGATCTCTTGACTCTGACTCAAAGTGACATTTTATGTTCCTATTCAATTTTAGTTTTTATGATCTTGTGATCTGGGTCACAATTTATTTTATTTTATATACATACTTTTAAAGGCTGATCTTTGAGTCTTCCATACATAGCATCCAACTCTTAAAGCTCCTAGAATAGTTATGTGTCTTTTCTCATTTATGAAAATCCTTTAATCTTTTTTTCTTTCTTTTTTTCTCTGCGTCCTTCTTTAGAAATTTGGATACCTTGTGAAAGTGTGAATTTCCTATGGCTATAGTTTACAGTCCTTCTAATTCCCCACTCTCTGCAGCTCCTAAATCCTATAATTTCCTTAGCTTTAGTGCAATAACTGGCTCAGAGTTGGCATTAAGAAATACATTAAAGGAAGAAACCTTACATTCAATGTGCACTGCCAATTGAAAATTCCTTCAGTAATGGTTCTTAGAAGTACACTGCCTTTCATTGACCAGTTCATTTTGACCACATCAAGCTCAGTTGGAATTTAAATGAAAATTTTATGCTTATAAGGTATAAAATTTAAGATATTAAGCTGATTTAGTCCTACAAATTTCAATATTCACCAAAATGGCAGTGTTATGCCAAAATTGCCAGGTCCAATTTCAGAAGAGTTACCAGTAGTTAGTGATAATATGGATCCTGACATTCTGTCTGAATACATCTAATTCTTTTCTTATAGCTTCTCTTTGGCCACAATACTGTGTTGCTTTAAAGTTTTTATTTATTTATTTTGCCTAATAAGAAACATCAGATACACTGTCTTCTACCTCACATTACTTTACATTAAAAGAGGATTCGGTGGCTGAATTCTGATATGCTATAGACAGCCCAAGTTTATTTCCCTGACTTCTGTTTCATTCATAATTTCCTATTGTATTAATGAGTGGTAGGTTAAGTTCCCACCAAAATTGAGACATGGGATCCAATTGGCCTCACTAAGTTAGTTTTATTTCCTAACTTGTCACTATCAAGAAGAGTCTGTAGGGTTGAGGATGTTGGTCATTGAGAGTGCAATTCCTAACACACGCAAGGCCCAGATTTTGATCCCCAGTATCACGCAGACACATGCACGTGCACACACGCATGTGAGCATACAATCATGTATGCACACACCCATGTAAACACACAAGCCCACAATATGCACACTTAGGGCTCAACTTTCAGGTTTGGTTTCTGTAGCAGAGTTACCCATAAGTGATCACTTTCTACCAAGCAAAAAGGACTTCTGAAAAAAATCAAGAGTAAGAAGCTTGTCCTAGAATCAGCTCAAAAGAGGTCACACATTACTTCTGTGTGTATGTGTAACAGGTGTGCAATTTGTTGTGCCACTGCATCTGGTTACAAATGATTCCAAAAAAACTTAATCTCTTTTGGGTAAGGATTAACACTGAAAGAAAGAGGGCAACAACTAACACTGGTAGAAAATCATTAGCAACAACTGTGTTGATTATTTTGTTTTCCAAACTCTTGAAAGTTATTTTTTGGCCACTCTGCTCACTGATGAGAATTTTTACCATGATCTGTGAATTGTGTGCCTTGCCTTCAGTATGTGCCTCTCTGATAACGTATTATTCCTTCATCTGAAAAACAGGCTCAGTCAGGAGCATGGGGCAGGTTAGGACAGGAATACATGATACCAAAGGTTATGGGTGTAGGACTTTGACAGTAAGTACTGTGCTAATTTCTGAAAGGAAATATTTCTTGGTCAGAATCAAGGCAGAATATCCAATACATTATATCAATCAGTCATATGACCAATCCTGTTTTCCTATAATGAAATCACTCAGCACATTTTATAAAAAATCTTTTCTTGAGCTGTGGATTTTTAATCATAGGCCCAGAATGCTTTTACCTGAGGCACTAAGTAATGAAGAGAAGGGATTAGAATTTCCCACTCAGTCCTTAGTTGAAGGACAGGATACTCACTTGCGCAAAGATTGTGTTTTTCCATGATTCAGAACAAAACGAAAATATTGGTAATGCAAAGTCATGGTATAACATTAAAATAATACCAGTATACTAGGATATTAATACTAATACCATACTAGAAATGATGTTATTGCCAGGTTGAAGAAACTTTTTGTCTTAGAGTTTTGAAAGCAAAGAGCATTTATTTATTTGTTTGTTTGTTTATTTTTGGCACTGGTATCTCTGGGACAGTTAGAAAATAGAATTTGCTGCAAGTCTGATTTGCCAGACCTGCCGTGCAGACTTTCCGCTTTCTGTTGTGTTACTTGACATTGGACTTGGCTGACAGCTACCTATGTGGCAGAAATGGCACATTGCAGGGTTTATCTATCAGGTTTTCGAAATTTTGTTGAAGGGAAAATTTAATGTGGCCTTCTCTCTTTTTCATATATATTTACATCATGATTATTTTGCCAGCAGTGATTACATAATTTTGCGTACTAATTTATTGATGCTTAAAACAAAATTACACATAATAGAGTATGTATATATTCAAAGTAAAAAGAGAGAGGGAAGGGTCTTTATAAAGATACTTTGCTTTGCGATCATGTAATTTCTTCCAAAGGATTGATGCCTTCATCGAATATACTTCTACTGGCAGCCATCTGACCTTAAATTTCTTGCTCAAAGACTGCTTCCTTTATTAAGGAAAGAATGGTCCTACTAAAATCCAGTTTCCTGATTCTGGTGAAACATAGCAGATATCTCTATTCAGAATTTAAGAATTATAATACAATGTGAAGTTTTTATTCCTTCATTCAGAAATAACATATTTTATTGACATATTTAATTCATTTAAAAAAGTGGTTAGGTAGAATAAATAATGATCTTTAGTATTTTATGAGGTAGATTCTTTTTTATGCAAAGCTCATGTGATATTAATATTTTAATATTATCCATCTTATTATAAAATAAAGATAATTGAATAAAGTTTAACATTCTAGTTTCATAACTGTCTTAGAAAAAAGTTGATTCTTAGTGCGTTGAACTTACAGCATTTCTATTATGCTATATATTAGGTTTTAAATTTCTTAGTTTGATTTACTATTAATATAAAAGGAGATTTTAATATATAGGGATATTTTATACACACAATTAAATAGCTTCTTTCATTTATGTGATCTATATGTTCATCCATGGCAATCTTTTAAGTTTCTCTTATGAGTTTTGAAATTAACAGTTTGCTGATGTGCTTTTGTTAAGACAATATAATGTCTTCTTAATAAAATAGTTCATATCTATTTATTTTAATACACAAAGTACAATAAATGATATTTTATTTTATTATTCATTTATTTTTAATAAATGACATTTTTAATCTTTCCAGATTATTTTTCATAATAGAAATATTCTAATTGTCCTATTTATGCTGTAAAAACCATCACCAAATTGGTTAATATGGTAATATATATTTAATCTTGTTATAAAAATATATGTCTAATAATTATAAATAAATATTCATACATCATAGATATAAACATATTTAACTAGAATTGTGAAATTATACATAAAAATTAAAATTAACAAAGATGGTAAAAAAATAGGTTTAGAATTTATGAAGTAAATACAATTTCATCAGACTAACAGGAAATAGAACATGTAACATTCAGTTCTTGGCTGTTATTATAAAACAATTTTTTATATAAGTGCCTACATTATCTTTATTTTTTAACATAAATATAGTAAAAGTTGTACTTGTAATGATTACAGAGATAATGGTGGTGGTGAAAATCACAGTTATTCAAAATTTCAGATAAGTTTTAAAAGTGCAAATTAATGAATCTTACTCTTGAACAAATATTGCTAATAGTATAATAGTATTTAGAATATTTTATAAAGCACATTATGTCTAATTTCATTATCAGTCTTTAAGTGCATTAATTAGTAGAATCCCTCTGTAGAAGGCATAGTAGTTTTCCCATTATGCAATTATGGAAGTTGACACCCAAGTTTGCATACCTAGTAGTCAGGACTCTTTAAAATACAGATAATTCCTGACTTATGGCGCATCTACATCCTGATAAACCCATCATAAGGCAAAAACACATTTAATACACATACCCTATTAAACATCCTAGTTTAGCAGAATAGTACAGTTTTCCTTCATGATGTCATGGCTAACTGGGAGCTACAGTTGCTCGAGCTACTCAACATGAAGAGAAATTCTCATACAGCATAGTGCTGGTTTGGAAAAAAAATATTAAGTACAGCTTCCACTTAATGTATTTAAATACAGTTTCTGCTTGATGTATATATCATGAAGGTGAAACATTGTAATTGAGCCTTTTCAATTTGTCAGGTCACCTATACTGGCATATGGGATTCAGAATTCTTATTGTTATACATAGGAAGTCTAATTGGTTTATAAACATCATTTTTAATATTTGATATATGCTGGGTACTTTGTATGCATTGCGCCATTTTGTATATCTTAAGTGTGTGTGTACTTAATTGTTAATAGAAGCCATTTTTTAACCATATTTACTCACCATTTTAAAGCATATTTTAGAAGTTTACTTATTGTCCTATAATTAATCTCTGGAATTTCTATAACCTGAAAAACTGAAACTATATAATCATTAAACATCTCTTCACTTTACCCTCCTTCTAACTCCTGATAACAGCAATCTATTTTCTGTTTCTGTGAACTTCATTGGTTTCGATACCACTTACGAATGCAATGAATAATTCAGTTTATATATTTTGGTGACACTTTTATCTCTTAGCATAATGTCCTTAAGCATGGGGTAGCATATGACAAGATTTCCTCCTTTATAAAGATTGTATACTATTCCACAGTGTGTTCACAAGACATTTGATTCGTGCCCATCACCCCCCATAGATGGTTGAGTTGCTGCTACCACATGGCTACTGTGATTGGTACTGCTGTGAATGTGGGGGGTGGGGGGACAACTACACCAATATCTTACTTTCAATTCTTTCAAATATGCACTTGGAAGTGGAAATTTGGAATTTTGTAGTAATTTTTAACTATTTTTAGAAACTGCCAAACTTGTTTTTCCTGTGGTTGTACCATTTCACAAATTCACCGGTCCTGCACAAGATGCCACTTTCTCCACATTCTTGCCAACAATTTATTTTCAACTTTTATGTTGGTGGCTGTCCTAATGCATATGTAGTGACATCCTTTCGCGATTTTGATTTCCATGTATGACTAATAATATCAAGCTTCCTTATTATCCATTTGTGTCAGATCTCAAAAGAATTATCTAAAGAAGTCCTTTGTTGATTTTAATTATATTGTTTTTTTCAGTAAAAATCTTTTATCAAAATAAAAATAGACACAATCTGCTTGTACCAGAGAAAATATAGGAAAGAAATAGAGGCCTGAGTTTACCTACCTAGCTGTCAGGGCTCTTTCTAATACAAATACTTCCTGACCAAGGGCCAAATTGCATCTTGATGAACTCATCAGAACTTAAGAAGAGCACAAGGCAAAAATGCATTTAATACATATACTATACCATCCATCCCAACACTGCTTTCCTTCATTTCCACGCTTGATAAACCCATTCAAGTCTAGCAATAGTTGCAGCTTCATACTAAGAAATATATTTATTTGTTTTTCTCTTTATTAACACTTTCTTGAGCACTTTAAAGTCACCATAGGCAACTCAATTGAGTTTTCTGTTGTTGAAAATGTTATATGTTTGCCTTTAAATGGTGACTTTGATTCTGTTTTATCATTTGAAAAGATTCAATTTTTTTCATTATAATTTATTGTCTTTTATGCAAGATCACAATGCTCTTACTGTGACTTGACCAGTTTATCTTGAAGCCATGAGAGAAAACTTTGGGTTGCCTATCCTTCATTAGCATTATAAAAGATAGAAAGTGACCGTCACATGCTGTTCAAAGAATAATATTTATCCCCACAGGGGTACCACATTCCACACCAGCATACTACTGTCACTTTTATTAGTGATTTTTTTTTTATCACACTGCAGTACTGAATATATTAAATTGGCAAGAATTGCTGTAAGTGGAATACCAGGGAGCTCTCGCAGGATTTCTTGTTTTACTTTATGCGAACACTGTAGTCAGATAATAAATTTACTTACCTTCCAAAACTCCAGTTCTGGTCTTTTCTGTTGTCATCAGCATAAACACTACACCCTTCTTCCACACACACACACACACACACACACACACACAGTTTGCAAGGAAATAAAAATGCTTAAGGAAAAACATTTATTTGCTTCAATTCAATACTAGAAATTCACAAATTATTTTCACATAATCAACACTTATGCATGTAATCTAATTGCAATCGGTGTTCAATTGGTTCTGAGACATTACCAGTCTCTATCCTTAGATGATCAAGTTTTGCTTTCCTTGCTGAATATCAAAAATAATACAACACATTGGCTTCTTAAATGATCACATATAATTCCTTAACATAGTTTTAAAAATAATTTCGATTTACGAATATTTTGAAACTCTGGAATTTCATTTTGAATACTATGTATCTTAATCATTGGACATGTTTCTTTGGTTTAGAAATTTCGGTCTTTTTCTAACCTGCAGCCTACCATTCTTTTGCATTTCTTTTTCTTGAGGAAAGAGGAAGAGTTTTCAATTACTAAGAATTCCATTCTAGTTAAATACAATATAGTTAGAGTACAATATAGCTAAAGTACATTTAAAAAGGGCTAAAATTTTCTTTTTAGTTTTTATTGTAACAATCAAAGACAAGAGTGGGCTGCACATTGAACACACCTGTTTTAATTCTGTGTTTTGGAGTTTTGTAGAAAAAAGGGTAAAATTGAATTAACTGTCAGACAAAAATATAGAATAAATTAAAGTTCCAATATTTCTGTATTTTATTTTTAATGCTTTGAGGAACTAATGTATTTAATTTACAATGTTATTTAATAGTAAAGTTTATCCTTAGTGTTTATTAATGCAAGAATGTTTATATGAGTTATTCTTTTGGGAGGAGGTGCCTGGGAATTTAATCCAGAGCCTTCACACTGAGCCAGAGGAACACACTCTGTTTTCCTTTCTTTCTTTTGCAATTTGAAGCAGGGTCCCAGTTTGCTCAGTTTCATAGCCTGGCCTGAAACTTAAAATTCCTCTCGTGCAGCCTCCCAGAGTGCTGGAATTACGGGTGCGCACCACCATCCGTAGTAGCTCAGAGATGGTCTTTGCATCTGAAATGAATATAGACATTTCTCAAAAGACAAAGTATAAATAGCTAACAAATACTTTAAAAATACTCAACATCTTTGGTTATTAGAGAAGCCTAAATCAAAACAGCACTGAGGTTCCATCTTGCTCCACTGAGAATGGCTCTTAACAAGAACTCAGAAAACAATAGTCGAGGGTCTCAAGGATGGTGTGAAAAAGCAGCTCTTCTATATTGCTAATGAAACTGTAATCTGGCACAACCATTACCAAAATCAGTAGAGAACCCTTCCCACCCCCCCCCAAAAAAAAACCCACAGAAAATAGAATTGTTTTTTTTTTTCAGCTATTCCTCTTCTGGGTATTTTCCCAAAAGAGTTAAAAGCATCCTCCAACAGATACATATAGACCCATATTCATAGCAGTACGATTGATAATAGCCAAATCACAAAAGTTACCAAAATGTCCATCAACCCGACGAAAGAATAGAGAAAATGTGGTATATTGGCACAATGGAATACTACCACTCAGCCATAAAGATAAGTTTGAGTCACTTGTAGGAAAATGCATGGATTTTGAGGCCATTATAGTTACTAAAGTTAATCAAACCCAGAAGATTAAATGCATCATAGTTTTTCTAATATGAAAAATTCAAAGTATATACATGTAAAAGAGCCTAACATGAGAGATGGAAAGAAGCGAAGGGAACAGATGGATTTGCAGAAAGGGAGAAGGGATGAGGAAGGATGGTGGGAAATAGGGAGGGGAGTGAATGTGAAGTTTATGTGACATATACTTGTATCCGTTTCTCAAGTTTAAGGCAGCTATAGTATATCTCAAGTGCATTACTAAGAAAATAACAACTGTCGGGAAAAATATAATCGATCTTATGGTCAATTTGAACCTTTCATATTCAGTGTGCTAGATAATTCTGTAACTTTTTTATTCTTAGAATAAGGCAAAACTTGCCAAGAAAGAAAGAATGAAGGAGTCACCAACGTTTTCAACTTTGTACAATTGTCTCCAAATTCGTGACTCATTACAAGACATAGTCACCCTACATGGAATAATAATAATACTACAGTCTTTAATCATGGCTCACTTTTTCTTTTTCTATTGCCTGACTACTTTGTGACTTTCAAAATATTTACATAGGGTACCATAGGCAGAATACTTTGAAATATGAGCTTGTTAATTGCCTTGGCTATTGGTATTAGCATCTGCCAAAGAACCAGTTTTGGAAGATCAGGAGAATATTTATAGCCCTTTCATAGCATACAGTTGAGGATGAAATTATAGGCACCCTCCTCTTCGTCTCCCAGGAATGCTGCCTAAGGTGCCCTTGGCGACATCTGATATTCTCAAATGTCCCTGAGGCAGTAAGCTTCATCTAAAACAAACATTCCCTTGGGCAATTTTTGGTTTTGCTTTTTTTTTCCTAGAGCACCATATCAACAGTATTAACCTAGTATTACAATTTCTTGCAGTTAAGATATTACATTATTCATAGTTTAAAGAACCATTGTCCTCACGAAATGATGTAAATTAAAGGCATAGTTCGTGTTGATAACTGGAGAGGGCTGGTTTAGAAGCTGCTAGAAGCTGCAGAATTTGAAAGTGACCCTATGCAAGTCAACATATTTAGTAAACTTCTCCTGGGGTTTCCTATTGATTAGTCATGCCAACTTCTCTTGTCAGTGTGACTGTCATTTAAACCATCTGTCTCTCTACTGTCAGATTCATTTCTTTCTGGGCACATATTTTGCTAAGATTCAAAAGTATGGCAAAGTTGGCAAAGGGAATGGATATATTTAATTCAAGTAATAAATTAGTGGTAAAGACAGGAAAGAAAGGCTGGAAGTGTACATAGCTCAGTGATGAGAGGGCTTTCCTAGGAAGGTCAAGGCCCTGGGTTCATCTCACAGTGCCACAGAATACCTGGGCATAGTGAGTGTATACCTGTTATCCCTGCACTCTGGAGGTTGAGGCAGGATTGCTATGAGTTTGAGGTCAGCCTGGGCTGACCACTACAAAGGCTTGCCTCGGGGGGAAAACAAAAATGACAAGAAAGATATCTCACATTATGAAGAGAAGACAATTTATTAGAAAATATATACAAGGGGATTAGGAAGTAAATAAAGCTTCCACTAGCTGGAAGGGGCCACAAAAATGTGGAAAGCTGTCACATCATCTTTGAAGACTAACATATATTTTAAAAAGGTTTTTTTTGAGTGTACCTCGTGCATTTTGTCATATGTGAGTAAAACCCACAATCAGTTTTAGATCATTGAATAAGATGTGGAAATCTGATTTCAGAATGGCTTAGTTTGTGCTGAATAGCTGAAAGCCACCTGGCATTTGTTGCCAAAAGTCTAGTGTTCATTCTTGGACCAAATGCCCTTGTATTTAAATGTGCTGTTGACTCTGATTCATGTATTCTGGAGAATACTAGAAGTAGATTGGCATCAGTTCCAAAGGTGAAAGAAAACATAAGCAGGCCTGGAGCAGGATGCTTGTGTGGTTGCTTGTCTGGTATTGTTGTCAAACTACAATAAAACATCAAAAAGTCATCTAAGAATCAGTTCATGTCCATTGAAGAGCTTGGATGCTAATTTTACTATGGGAGAGTAAGACAAGTTCAAGGACAACTATTAATTATTGGACAACATCACCTGGGAGCCACTTCTTGACATCACAGGAGCTAGTCCTCTCTTCTTAGTCCTTTGTGTCTACATCTTCCAGAAAATAATTCAATCAAGCCAATGAGGACGCCATTCAAAAATCTGGGCAATGTATATTGTGAAACAGACATTAAGACTTTTGTGCCTTCAGTTTTCGGTCAAGAAAGCAGGCAAGTGACCATCTCCATTGAGTGAGATTTTGGATAGACTCCCACAGTTCATGAAGCTTTAGCGATGTGTTTTTGGAGGTTACTTTGGCATTGCAAAATGTTTTTTTTTGTTTGTGTTGTTTTTTGTTCTTGGCCTATGTTTCCTCAAGGGTCTTAATTATGTAACAAGTTTATGAATAAAAGATCTGAGCCCAAGGTTAAGGGTCTTTAAAGAATAATCCCCTTGTGATATCAATTGATCATTAAGTATGGCAACTAGAAAATGTGGTAAACTTTATTCTAGAAATAGAAATCCTGTATATTTGGGTCTGAAACCTTATAAATGATTATAAGAATATTATATGGAGAGGTCTTCGTTCTTTAACTATAACCAGCAAGGCACACTATTTTGGGACTCTTTCTTCTCAGGCATAATAATATCAACTATTTGCCTAAGTGATAACTCAATTTTCATGGTTTTGTTTTATAAATAGTCTGTGATTATTATTATAATTATTATTTTTGTGCTGGAGATTGAACCAAGGATCCTCAACATGGTAGGCAAAACCTCTGCCCCTGAGGTAGAGCTCCAGCCATAAGTTTTGATGTTTCTGATTTTTATTTGCTGAATAAAAACTCTTCTCTATTGTGGCTTGTGGGTTTAACAATTTTTTACTTGAATGCAACTATCTATTATGCTTACTTGCTCTCAGATGCACAATAAAAACCACAAATTTTCATAAAAATGTGACACTATTGATACCACATGTAGCTGTTCACTGAAAATATCTATTTAAAATTGATTTTTAAATGATACATTCATTAATGAAGTTTTTCTTTTAAAACATTTTCTTAAAATCCATGAATTGTATGTATTAATGGGGCTCAGTGTAGTATTTCAACACATGAAGATAACAAGCTCTAATGGAATCCAATCTCCCTTCAAGTGTTTTTATTAAACAAATATTAACTATATCACAGAGAAACTAAAATAAGCTGTAAAAATATACATCGTTATATAATGTATTATGTAAATTAGAACTGACAGGTCCTTCAAATTTTTGTAGTATTTCCATATAATTTTAACAGAAATAATTTTGTAAACAAAGGACTGACCTGGGAAAATTCAAATTATTTAAACTAGTTTTGATGCTCTTGGGATTTATTCGTTAATTTGACTGAATAAATAGCAAAATGCAACATTAAGAAATTGGTAACATTAAGAAATTTTTTAACAATTTAACAAGTTGAACTTAAAATAAGACAATTTGTACATGGATGTTTACTTTGGCCGAGACCCTGGCTTCTATTCTTTGATCTTGTTAGTTTAAGATTTCCCTGTAATGCTGTCATTCAATTTTGTGTGTTTACTTCTACAATATAATGGTACATGTATTAAACTGTTTTCTTTCTAAAGCAAATCAGGAGACTAAAATCCTTCAGCTTTTTGGGGCACAGAGACTCAGAATTTAATGAGAGGTATAGTTGTTTTTTCTAGAAAATGCTTGAATACACAAAAAAATTATATAAAATGTTCAGAGAATTCGTAGTTCTCTGCTGAGGTTGTTTGCAACTTGGATATAGGTAAATTGTGCAGCACAGCCATATCCATAGACAGAATCTTTCAGTTGTGTGGGAATTGCGTTAATGCTCCGACAATTGTGGGAACTTTCTTACTGGAGGTATTTTCTCCCTACTCTTCCCAGTTCTATCATTTGTATGGTTATTGATTGATTGATTGATTGATTGAGAGAGGCTGATCCTAAATTTAGTATGTACCCTAGGCTGGTCTTGAACTCTTAGCAATCCTCCTATCTCAGCTTCCTTAATGGTGGGATTACAGGCATGTAATGATTAGAGACCAGCTAGTGTGTAATGTTGGGATATTTAATCTGGGGCCTTGTGCTTCCTAAACAAGGGCTCTAATCACTGAGTGCCCCCGTTTGTGAAGCTCTTCCTGCTGTAATTTTCAAGTCCAAATTGCTTCTTTCTTCCTCTTCTCTTCCACATTGCTCTCACTTAGTCTAGTTCACTAGATGACCTTTACGTTTTGTAGTTTTGCAATGTCTTCTCTATCAATTGATTTCCCCAAATTATAACCCTTACCTTGTTTCTCTGCTAAAAATTTGTCTGGAAACAAGTTCCCTTACAAAAGCTTAAGGGTAGGATTACCTCTGGTGGTCACTATTCGCAGTAGACATTTTGTTCTTTAAATAATAGTACTGACACCAAATATAATTCTGAAAACAAGAGTCAATACTGCACGGTTTTACTCTGTTATGCTTTTCCGTCTTCTTAAAACATTTTCGAAAATTACATCTCGGAAGACTTCTTCAACAGTTAAATAGAGATTGCTTCTAAGTACATAAGGGTAAGAGCAAAAATGAGGCCTTTGAGAATGTAATTAGTGCTCAAATCATATATTCCAATTGCTTTAATAGTATCATGGCATCTTTCGGGATTGCATTAAAGTGTTTCAATTTTCATCATAAAAATTAAAATATGCAAATCATACCAGCTTGTAATAATGTAAATAGGAAAAAAATCCATCTGCTGACATGCCACAATGAAATTTACAAATTTTTGTGATTACTGCTTATCAGTATAGTCACATGATAGTAAATATTATATTTCAAGAATGAAATCCATTCTTATAATTTCAGAATCTGAAATAATACAACCTAGATATATTCTAGTTTTATAAAGCCATGATGCTTTGTCAATTAAAATTCATCATGGGAATTTTTTTTACTACACTTACATAATAGTTTTCACAAAAGTGTTTATTCTTCAAATTATGGCGCCATTTTCTCATTTAAAATTAAGTAGTAGTTGACATTCATTAAATAGAAATATTTTTATTAAATGTTTTCTCTAATTTTTTGAGAAATATACATTCAGAGTACCATCTAAAACTTTCATTCTGACTTTTAACATTAATGCATATAGAGAAAAGATTTTTAAATGATTGTGAGGTTTAATAATTTATGCTATTTCTAGATGGTATTATGATTAAGATGGATGATACCCACCTCTGGAATACACTGTGAATCCAGAATTGCAATTGCCTTTGTATAAACACAGGAAGAAACTAAACATGTAAACTTAAGAATAAAAATATAATATTCTAATGCTTTAGCTGCTATTGGAGAAGGGCAGAGCTGGTCTCCTAACAAAAAACTGAGACTCAAAAAAGAGCTCTGTCATTGAGTTTGCCCTCAGTGAGCACAGAATGACACTGGGCCATGTGGGCAAAACTTAAATGCTGCATCAACATGGTGCTGCCGGAGAGTATTAAGATTATGTGAACTTCGGAGAATGCTTACATGTTGATTGTGCTCAAGTGTCTTCATCATAACCCATATCAAACATGCAAAAATAGCAGTTAAATTCAGTCAGATCATAGCTATTTTCTTTGTTTTGTATTTTGTCATGTTCTTTTAAATAAATCAAAAACGATTGTAACTTCCTAAAATACTTTGACATCGTCAAGGCTTCTGTACTCTAGAGTAGCAGACTCTTTCTGACATTGTATGAATGGTTTGAAAAGCAGTACGTTTAACAGATCTGGAAGTGACTGCAAATGAATTTTGAAGTGAATGAGGTTTTATTCTTTATTATCACCTTGGTGTGAGAAATGTGAGCCTTGTTAATTCTTTCTGTGACCTAGCACAAGTGGTTTACTGTCAGGATATAGCTTTTACTCTTATTGAGGAAATAGGAACACAGACAGTTTAAGTTAAAACCATCAATGATTATTTAACTGTTGTTATTGGGTTATAATTCATGGGTAGAATTTTAGATTTTTCGAAAGTATACCAAATCGACAAAATAAGAGGTTCATTGAGGACCCAAAAGTAAGATCACCCAGGCGGTAGTGCTTAGGAACAGGAAAGCAGATATTGAACGTGGAGTCATTAAGTAGAATCTTGTTTGTGTTAGGTCTGTGATATGTTGTAATTACTTTATAGACAACCAAAGCAGGTGAACAGAAAATCTAAGTCAGATATCCGTCTCATGATGCTCAGAGCCACTGTGTCTACATTGGGTATATAGAGCATCTTGAGCACTTTAGTAAATATTAATGAAATTAGACATTGAAGTTTCTGATTTACATAGTTGTCTACATAGCCTAGAGCAAGAGAAATCGTTTTAAAACTACCATGTGTTGTAAATATGAAGTAAAAATACCGTACTGTCTTCTAATATGCACTTTTCTAATTTTTCAAAAGGATGTTTTTAAAAATGAAATAAAATTCAGAAACCATACCTAGATTTAATAAGAATGATTTTGGTTTTGCTTTCACCTGTAAGAGAGTGTTAATAACTTAATAGAAAAACAAAAACAGCTGTTAACATGACTCCAAGAAAACCAACTATTTAAACTCTCTTTACATCACAAAAATTTGATTTGATTAAAATGTACAAGTTGTGAAGATTTATATTTAGGGCTGGAGTTGTGTCTCGGCAGGAGAGTGTGTGCTTAGCCTTAAACCTCTATTCATTAGTCGTCATTAAAAATCAATTTAAATAGTCAGAAACAGCAGTGCATATACTTGGTCTTTGACACAATCTCAAACAATATTAGCAGTTGGCTCATTAGATTTTATGAACAAATATTTACTTTTTTAGATAAAGATGATTTAAAGTTCACTATTCCATCTTGGCAAAATAGAGCTATTCTCATTTCTTAAAATAATATTCTATTTCAAATGAAGAGAAAACATTTATTCAGAAATGTCTCCGTTGGAGAGGTTATATCTGGGAGCGGGTACGGTTTTGGGTTCCTTGAACTGTAAATAATACTGGGTATAAGAATTAAAAAAAAAACTTTGGTAAAGTTTTAAAAAGTAAGGTGGTGTAAGAAAAAGAAGAGTTTTTCTGGGAGCTGTTTTCTGAGATAGGGATCAAATAAGAATGAATGGGTTGTTCAAAGATTCCTCGATTCTATTATTCAAAGGCTCCTAGAGATAGAGGTATCTGGTTCTGAAAGTTCTTTTTTAAGCTCTGTATTATTAACATCTTAGGAAAATCAAAGCCTGAAGTTATTGATCTGATTGACTGCTGGGCTGAATTCACTCAACAAAAGTGAAACTGGATAAGGTTTCAGTACACAGCAGCAGCAAGGGACTGTATTTCAGTTCATACATACAGTGAAGATGGCGTTTATTTAGATCAATACACCATAACCGTGCTGTTGAAGATTAGGAGGTAAGGTATAAATGCCGTAACAAACGTCATTATAGCTGTGCTGTCCTCTTGAAGCCAGGCCTCTAAAGTTTGAACCTCACTCTGTGGGTCCTTCTACGGCACTGAGGACAAGGTATCATCTATTCACAATTTCTCACTCCGTATAAAGTAAAGGATGTCATTATTGCTTAACATAGCGTGTTATGGAGATTATACATTAATCCTCATGAGATTCCAACTTCACATGGTTGCATACTGAGGGAACAATGCATAGAAACCATCACCTTTCTCTCTCTCTCTCTCTCTCTCTCTCTCTCTCTCTCTCTCTCTCTCTCTCTCTCTCTCTCTCTATTTCTTTCTTTATTGAGACAGGGTCTCACTCTGTAGCCCAGGCTGCTCCTGAACTCACTGGTGTAGTTCAGGCTGGCCTTGGACTCAGGACAATCTACCTGCTCCAGGTTCCTCAGTGCTGGGTTTACAGGCGTGTGCCACCACGCCCAGCTTTATGTGGTACTGAGGAATCGAACTCAGAACATTGTGCTTACAAACAAGTGTTTTAACTACTGTGCCATTCCTCCAGCACCTATTTCTACCATTTCTATCATCAAGTGTCATTATTTTGATTTACAACTAAAGTTGAATTTAAAAACCATCCATTGTTTGACAAATAAACAAAGTTTAAACTTGAACACTACACAAATTTTATACTAAGTAAAAAGGTTTGAAATATGTAAGATGTAGCATTTTCCCATAAATTACAAGTATCTACTCAATAATGGAAAATATGATTGAACTTTAAATTAAAAGAAAATATTAATGGAGCATTCTACTTTTCTGTTTATTCTAAAGCATAAGATGTTCCAGTTCAGTTTATCAGCTTATGGAATAAAACTACTTGTCCTTTCAGAAAGTGTGAAGGTTATCTTAATATTAAGAGATTAAATCATGCAAAAACATGTTGAACAATGAATTGTTAAAGTATATTACCTAAAAAAGAAGTATTTATCTTTTATTTCTAAGCTGTTTTATAAACATACACATTTAAAAATATTTACAAAACTTAGTCATTGAAATGAAAAATATGTAAAATCAATAAGAAGAAGGCTGCCTTGTTTTAAATTATTTATATAAGCTAATTTGGAGTCCACCCAACAAAAGAGACTAGCCTATTGAAAAATGAATATAATGCACCCTGACAAATCAGATATGCATATGCAAAGAATGCGTGTAGTGAGAGATGGTTCAAGAGAGGCTTCATGAAGTTATGGCTCAGAATTTGGGTTTTGATGGATGAATACGGTTTCCTGTTTGGAATAGTGGGAGAAATATCTGACAGAGATCTGCAGGAGCAAATGTAGAGAAGTGTGGAACAACTTCCCAAGTTTTGGGACGATATGAAATTATCTATGGAATAATGAGAAAGTGAGTGATAGGGAATCATGGGAAATGAGGTTGGAAAGTACTAGGACTGGGACTTGAAGTTATAGCTCAAAAATGTGAACAGATTGTCCCTTATAAACACTGAAAGATTCCTACAATTACAACTGGTGGTGGCTGTCTGACTGGTTTTGATGCATGTTTACAAGGTGAGACTTGAGGTATGCAGTCTCTGATCCCTGAATGCGCCCTGCTATCCAGTTACCTGTCTTGTGTGCATTTACAAATAAAAATGGAAGTGTGAAATTAGTATAAAACATTTCAATGAAGATTTGCATTTTTGCTGTGGAATGTCTGCTTGGCCTTGGTACTTTCAGGAAAATTAAAAATACATATTTTTAATTGGTTGGGTACCTTAGTTTGTTATTGTCCTAAGTACATGTTTTGTATCAGGTAAGCAGCCTTTTCCTTCTGTTACATTTCACCACGATGAACTAACTCATCTATCAGAACTCAGATTAAGCATCGTAAAACTATTTTTCCATCACTTTAATACTTCAAGGACTTCTTGAGAAACTAGTGTTTTGGGAGTTCAGAAGAAACCATTACTTTTGCAGTGACATTGAACATTCCAAGTCGTCATCCAATATATGAATGTATACCCAGATTGAGACACGCAGAGCTAATGAAAGTTATTTCCTTTTTTTGCTTTTGGATTACTAAAACAAAGTCGTTGACCAAATCCCCATTAGATGAACTTGCTATGGGTTTTACAATAAAGAGAACAATAATCTCACCATAGTACCTTCATTCCTCTTATGTTATTTGTGCATTAAAATGTTAAAGGAAAAATTTAACTTCTAGGGACCTGTATGCAGAATAAAGATTAAAGATTTTTAATTGTTGTATGCTAATTGGGAAAACAGTGATTGTAAACATAATATTTAGGCTGTTGTATTTTACATGTCACAAAATTTTAATGTTTTATTTTTAGCATATTCTCTTGAGATCCATATTAAGTGCAATATCTATAGAGAAGAGAATTCTTGTCAATTTTAGAAAAATATTAATAAAATAATGCTTATTTTCATAGGTAAATTATGCATATCTTAAATAAACTTTCATATTTCAATAAAATGTTGAAAAATTCAGAATGTTTATCTTTTATTAAAATATTGTGTAAATGGAAATAAATTGTCATTCATATTGCTAATATAATATCAAGTAGTAAATGTTTCCATATCACAATATGCTCAGTTTATGAATGTATAAGAAAGAAAAATGTGGCCAACAGGCCAACAGAGGAATAGCATTTAGAGTGCTTGCTTGGCAAGTTCTAGGTGCTGGGTTCAATTTTCCAGCACCACATAAGCTGAACGTGGTGGCATGTGCCTATAAACTCAGCACTTGGGAGGCTGAGGCAGGAGTATTTCAATGAGTTAAGGCCAGCCTGGGCCACCTAATGAGGTTGGGACTAGCCTGGGCCACTAAAACAGAGGCTGGGATGGCTGAAGTGAGGTTAGATAGAAGATATGCTGGGTATTTAATTTAAATTTTGCTTTACAAAGAAAGACATCACTCCGTTGATTCTGTGCTAAGTGTTACCCTTGGTTTTGAAAAAAACTTTGCATTGTTTCTGCCACTTTCTGAAGAGGTTTTAGAAGACCTCTTCTGTGAGTGACTTCAGTTGTACTTCCGTGGCTGCCTCAATATCCTGAATCAATTAAGAATGCTACCCTGTCTTGCTTATTGGTTTTGAGAATAAGCTTAAGTCACACAGTGCCTCATGGTGCGGGGATAGCGGAGGACACGCAGTGCTTTATCAGCCTACTCTTCCGTTGGATAGTGTTTCTCACCAGCAACCGTCACAGTTTTGACCGTACCTTGTAACAACAGTCACAAAGCAGGACCTCCAGAAGAGGCCTGGGAATTGGAAAGAATAATAAAATAAGCAAGTTTGAAGCCAGGAGCAGCATTTTAAGAAAGATTAGTAGTGGTGTGTCTTTTACCGTAATTCTGTTAAGAATTGCCACGTTATTGGGAAGATTTTGATCTCATATCCTAGCTCAGTGGTAGAGTGTTTACCCAGCGTGCATGAAGACTTTGGCTTAGGTCCCAGCACTATAACACAAACAGAAATTCAAGGGGCAGTACTAGTGGGTGACACTACTGTTAGAGCATTATCATTTGAATGATCAGAACTTCTACCTTCTTAGCTACCTAATTTCCCAGGTAATGAATTTACATTTGTGTCCTCTGACATTTGCATTTATTTTTTAAAATGATTAATTTTCTCTTCTAAGAACTTATATTCTTACTCCTTTTCCTTCTGTTCCCATTTTCCTATCTCTTGTGCCACTAAAGAGAAATCTATTATGCAAGGGAGAAAACTTGACTGAGCTCTTTTTTGGTAGCACTGGAAACTGAAACTAATGCCTTCATTCTCATCTACATTTCCACATTCTCTACCTTTTTCTTTCATTTTTTCCAAGTTCGTTCATTCGTTCGTTCTTTCTTTCTTTTTCCCTTCCTTCCTTCCTTCCTTCCTTCCTTCCTTCCTTCCTTCCTTCCTTCCTTCCTTCCTTCCTTCCTTAGCAAGTTTGCATGTTGTCCTTAAGTAGCCCAGGCTATGCTTAAACTTAAAATACTCATGAATCAACCTCCTGGGGTGCTGGGATTACAGTCATGACTCACCATACCTGGCTTGTATTGAACTTTGATAGGAAGCTTTGCTGCCCTGTAAGACAAGCATTAAGATGTTCTACCACTAATAATGTGTCTCCCGTGTACACCATCATGAAAAGCCTTGCGTAGGGACGTAGGACTCGACACGATGCCATACATTTTCTTGTCTCATAAATATTTTTAAATGAGATTTAAATGGCACATTGTAAATGAACTGATGTAATTCAAGAATGTCCAACTTGCTTTCTCACTTTCTAAGATGAGGAATTCATGGTGGCTGCAGGATTCCTGATGCTGGTGAAATCAGCGACTCCAGGGAGTCAGTCCACATCCTTTGACCTTCTTTCCCTCCTTAGTAGCTGATGACACTGCTATTCATGCGCACTAATAGTTGTAACATTATATGTGTGTTATTACAGCAGAAATGCTGAGGTATGATATATATGAGACACATGCTTGGTGAGAGCCTTCTATGGTTCATCTTGTGATTGATGGGTTTATTTCCACTTTTAATATAGAATTTCATGCTTTCTGTCATTATTTGTAATTTTAACCCATGGATATAGTTGTTAGTGAAGTCTAATATGACATACTTAACCGATGCTAGAAAGGTGATTTTGTAGGTGGATTGCTGTCCTTCAGTGAACTTGACTAGATTTATTGTTGGCACTATTCTTACTTGTTTAAGCAAGGGATAGGTGACATTGTATTTCTTTATATAGAAATTTTTAATCTGAATGAGCATAATCGGATTTCAATCCAACAGGTAGATGAATTTCTTTACGCTTTCTTTTGTGCATCTTGTATTTTCAAGCAAGCAATGATGTGCCTTTGTGGCATGTCAGCTAACATCTACTGAACAAATTCTGAATTTCTGGTGTTGGAGCTGAATTTTTCTTCTGTAGAAGTCTAGATATAAAAGAAACTCTGTGTGTTTATTACAAGACATTACTAACCCACTACCACAGAGGGTCATTGCTTAGCAAGGGCATACCCATGCTGGCATTAATAAGATGAAACTGGTCTCATCATAGTTCCATTTTGGCATTCTTAATATTAAGAGTAAAGTATATTTTCTTGACCTATATTTTTATTTTCTGAATAATCAAGATCTTCATTCAGAACTACTAAAAGGAATTATGCAATGGCATGCACACACACACACACACACACACACACACAATGAGCTAAACATAAGTGAGGATATAGCACAGTCTTAATGGAGAAAAACTATAGTTGAAATACAGTAAAATTGTTGTCATGACCCTTGCAAAGCCATTGTTGGTTTTGCCTCAGTTGAGTCAGCTGTAATCTTAGGCAGTATGCAACTTGTATTGGTCCCTTGTAAATTGCAATAAGGAAATGTAAATGTGTGTTTTAAGCATCAAGATTTTTCTTTGCAATGACTTTTATGGGCCATGTTTCACATAGAATGTTTATTTTTCCATTATGCACTCAGAACATGACATATACATTAAGTAAGCATAGGGACAGAAATAGTTAATTCGTGGTAGAACATTTTATTTATCCTGATTTAAGAATAAATTTCCTTTAATTACAGAACTTTATTGCCATCTTGATCTGATGTTTCTTTTATTCTGATTAAAATAATTAGGACACTTGAGTACAACCCTAAAATAACTCATTTAATGAGATTTTCCATGAAAATACATACAGACATTTTAAAATGAAAATGTGGAGTATGACTTATACTTCCATTGCCAGTAATTCATTTTTTACATTCCTTATAATTTCACTCATAGATAATAACCTAAGTTTTCAGACATTATAAAATCTATATACTTAATCTCAAAATTTGTAGGTGTCAATCATGTTGGTTTTATATTTAGCATCATTTTAATAGTCCTGAGTATATTTCTAGTTTGTTGACATAGAAATCAGTGAATTTAAAAGTTGTACACAATCCGGCATATCAAATAGATTTGGAACTTAATTTAGCCTTTCATAAAGGCAAATGGCCAGTATGCATGAGAAATCTTAAAACCTATATATCATTTAATCTCAAGGTTAGAGGTTGAAGATTTGGTAAATGATTGTGATTGTACAGGGTTGGTGAATATGTAGTAGATACTTTTTAAGGCAACATACTGTAAGTCACAGTTGTGTGGAAACCTTTTCTCTGTAGTGTAACTGTGTTGTACTTCTTTATGCAAGTTGAAATAGAATGCAGCATACCACTCCCATAATTAGGTTATCTGATGGGGTAAAAGTCACCAAAAGGATAGCCACTCTCGTGGTAACATTACAGAGTGCAGTACTCCACTTTCAGCAGCCAGTGTGTGTATGTGTGTGTGTGTGTGTATGTGGGGGGGGGGAGGGTTATCCTGTTGACATGGAGAAAAAACTGCCATGACATGAAGAGCCATCTAACAACCGTGAGTGGTCTTTCCCTGCCAATAATCATATCAAACGGAATCAAATTCTGCCAACAAACAAAGCTTGCCAGAGGACCCTGTGCTACATACAGAAAGGCATACTTGCTCACCCCCTTCAATGCAGCCCTTGGAAACTGTGACTTCAGGAGCCAGTTAAGCTGTGCCATGACACGCAAATACTGTGTTATTAATTTTTTTCTGAGCTGTTAAATTAGTGGCTAATATGTTATACCACAATTGGTAACTAGTGACCAAAAATATTAATTATAGAAGTTTTGCATATTAAAAAAGAAATTGAAATGTAAAATAATAAGTTATTTTAATATAACAGTATTTGTTAGGCTGCTCAGTCATCAAAAATCATACTGTGGATTTTGATATATTTTAAATAATTTATAAGATTTTGTGAACAGTGTATGAATTATAAAAATTTAATAGCATAAAATATTGAGCTTATATGCATTAAAAACTTGAATATATTAAACATGGAAAGTAAGTTATGGTAATCTTAAAATTTTTGGAAATGACATTAGTAAGGCAGGAGTATGAGAATCCTTTCGTTCTCATGCTGCCACATCGATAGTTTGGTGACCATTCATGCACACAAGAGCCCATCTGGGAGTTTTGGGATCTTGGTAGCAGATTATGAAATCTGCCAGAGCCCAAGACCTCTGTCTGTGATCATTGTTGCTGACCCTGAAGTCCTATCCCCCCAGGGACCTTTGGCCTTGGCCTATTTAGCTTTGGTCCTGCCCCCCAACATCTCCCCATGGAGACTGATGATGACACAATGACCTGTAGCTTCAGTAACTGATCTCCTCCATCATGATCTCAGAGCAAATGGCCCTGTGACACTAATTCTTCTCATTTCAGCTGTGGTCCAGTAGAAGTTATACCCACCCAAGGACCACTAGGTAATACATACCTCTGTGCTCAAGGAAGGAAATTCAGACTCAGTTCTGCTGGATATTCTCAAAGAATCTGTAATTTAGTTCTATCCCCCTTGTTAGTTAACTTTTAGGTAGCCTTGACCACCTACAGATCCAAAAAAGAAGAAAGAATGCTCCAGTGTGCAACTGTGTCTCTGGAAGCAGGGCACAGAACCATCTCTGTTCTTAAGTTGTGCAATGTCCTATCACTTCTTTTCAGTTCTTCCCAGCCACAGAGAAGGAGTAATCCTGGCTCAACCGGTAATATACTCATCCATGTCCCTAAGGTGGTCTTGCCATACATGTTTTATGTAATTTAAGATTCTGAAGTAACTTTGTTATCTCACCCTACTCTTGCTTAACTGTGGTTGAAAGCTCATCCTTACTGTCCAGGAACCTAGAAAATTGCATGCTCATCCATGCCACTGTAAGCAGACCCAAGAAGCTCAGCTCCTCTCCACACCCTCGACAAGCAATGTAACATGTCTACACATTCCTTATGCTATGGTCAAAGTCCAAAACTGCACACCCAGGGTTAACACAGTGACCTAGTAGGAGATATCCCACAGCACAAGTGCCTGTGTTAACTGTCTTGGTAACAGACTCCATCTTTGGCCAAATTCTGGACCATTAAGTAGATACCATATGCAGATTCAGCACTCTGGATTAATGTCTTGGAAATAGTGTAACTTAATCAGGGGCTTGGCACACTCCACAATCATCTGAGACCCTGATAATTGGCCCAGTAATGCAGGGCCTCCAAAGTCAAAAGCAGCAGCATATAGTTTCTCCAGTAGCTGGCTATAATCCTGGAAACTGTTTCTCAAGGAAATCACGAAGAAAGTGTCTTCCCTTGCTGAAACTGGGTGTGTGAAAGTACAAGGAGTGATAGTTTCTTCGAATGTGGAGAGATCAACATGGGGCTACATGGATTGTGAAGAATCAGAAAAGCATAGCCCACTGAAAGAAATCAATACAGTTCTAATAACAGTACAGGAAATGGAGATGTATTAATGGCTTGATAAATAATTTAAAGTAATTATCTTAACTCCAGTGAGTTGCAACAGAGAAAATAAACACAATTTAGAAACCAATTTATTAACAAATTGAAACGTGCAACACAGGATAGAAATCAGAAACATCCCACAGAATTGTTAGAGATTGTAAATGCAATGATGGAACTAAAAAATCTAATAGAGTTTCAACACTGGACTCTCATGAGAAGACAAAATCAATGTCGTTGAAAACACTACATTTTGAATTAGTCAATAAGAACAAAAGCTAAATACAATCAAAACAAATGAATGAAACATGCTGAATTTATGTGACATCAAAAAGTGAATGATTGTATGAAACATGCAATTTTCAGGAGATGCAGAGCCAGAAAGGCCAGAAAGTTTGTTGAATGAAATGATGGCTGAAATTTTCTAAATCTTACAAGTGCAAAGATTATCCAGATTTATAAACTTCATATGACCAGAAGCACCATCAAATAATTACTATAATTTATGTTGTACTCACTCTGTCAAAAATCAATAACAAAGAGAAAAAATTTTTAAAGCATAAAATGTATAACTTTATGACCTGTCTCCTACAAATTAATGATTATGAAAGTTCCTATAGATTTCTCAGTAGAAAACTCAAAGACCCAAAAGGAAAAGATAAAGTTTCAGAGTGGTAAAAGAAATGAACAACAACAACAAAAAAAAAAAAAACACCTGCCAATAACAACATTATACTTGGTAAAGCTATAAGTTTAAAAATCACTGCTAAAGATAAATGTGTAATCAAATTTAGAATGCTCTAATATTTAAATGATAATATTTACATTATCATGTGTAGACAGGGTACATAAATCACCTTTTCATAAAAATGTATAAATAGGGCTGTGTAAAATATTTTTAAGAAAACTGTTAAACATAACTATTTTTAATAGATAACACTAAATAAATATAGAAATGATGACCTTAGTAGTGTAAAATATATGTGAAATGCAAAAGCACAGTGCAGTGATTTGTATTGCATCAATTGAAATTAGTTTTTAGCCATTTAAAATAGACTTACTAGTCATTTAGTGTAGAACTTATGGCAATTATAAAGAATAAATTTCCAATATTTTAGAAAGCTTGAAGACAAAAATGGGATCCTGACACAACAAAAAACCCAACAAGTTACAAAGGGAGAAAACAAGGCAAAAAAAAAAAAAACAAAAAAAACAAATGAACTGAAACACAGCAGAGCTCTGACGATAATGAGCCTTATCTATCAATAGTTACTTTAAATGTGAAATATTATAATCTTTAATCAAAATACACATCAAAATGCTTAAATAAATGAAAATAAAATCTCAAATTTACTATTTTATTTATTTATATTTATTTAGTTTTTGTTCTTTTTTGTTGTTTTGTTTTATTTTTCTTTTCCTAAAATAGAATCTCAAGTCTTCAGTCCAGGCAGGTCCTACACTTAGTATGTAGCAAAAGCTGGCCTTGAAAGCACAGCAATTCTACTTACTCAGCCTTGTTGTGGGATAAAACACGACATTTTAAAGACACTCACTTTATCATTCAGAACACACATAGCCTAACAATGAGTATTTTGTGCACATATATATTGTGTCAACATTATAATTCCCTCCCATCCCTCATTTTTGGCTCTTCTGCACTCTTCCTACCCCCCAAATCCCACTACCATACCCATTCGGTTCTATAAAATGCTTGTACTCTTGATGTCTCATATTTGAGAAAACCACACAATATTTACCCTTCTGTGTTTGACTCATTTCACTAAGCTTGATGGTCTCAAGTTGCAACCACTTTTCTAACTGGATTTTTGTTGAACAACTTGTATTCTGCAAGTCATTTTCTCTCTCTCTCTCTCTCTCTCTCTCTCTCTCTCTCTCTCTCTATTTATTTTTTATTTTCTTTTTGAGACATGATCTTGCTCTGCTGAACTCATGGTGTAGCCCACGCTGGCCATGGACTCGGGACAATCACCTTGCTTCAACTTCCCAGGTGTTGGGATTGCGGGCACGTGCCACCTTGCCTAGCTTTATGTGGAGCTAAGGAATTGAACTCAGAGCTTTGCACTTGCAAGGCCAGCACTTTTGTCGTTGCGCCATTCCTCCGTCCCTGCTGTTGATACTTTCTATTGATACTTTCTTCTGCTGTTCATTAGTTTTTTTAGGTTGCTACACCTTCAGTGTGTCATATTCTTCCAGTTCTTTCACTGGTGACCGCTGCTACTTTGTACTGTCTGGATTACTCTAGGAGTTTAGGAGTTTCTTCAATATCCTTCATCTTCAGCTTTCAATAGAGCTTTGATCTGAAACTCAGAGCTACATTCTTCAATGTAATGAATTCCTTCATTTAATTATAACCATGACCTAGCAGTTAAAGCCACATGAAGTAGTCTCTATTGCTCCTGTCTTTGACTAGTAGCTTAAATCTGCCCCATATTTATGTATTATTTAAGGCACAAAAAAAATATCCTATTGGCCTTGCATAGTTAAGGGTAGCTTGATGTAAGGGTGTCAGATTAGTTTTTACTATAATAACATTTTACATAACTCATTTATTAATTGTATATATAATGATAAGAAATTAATTTTTCTAAAATTATCAGAAGATAATAAATATAGAAGTGAAAGTTCTTTATGTGGTATTTTAAATAAAATTAATGCAATAGCAGTTATAAAGTCTTAATTTTTATGAAAAACTATACAGGAAATATTAAGATTAATCAAATAATTGTTCATATTCATAAAAGAGAAAACCCTTATAATCAGCAATAGTAATCAAATTCCCCTTTATACTTTTATTGTACAATTTTAAAAATGCAAGGTAAACATAAAACTAGTGAAAAGTTTGATATTTTTGTTGAAATTAATGCAGCGATGTGTAGTTCAATAGAAGTGGCAAATCTCAGCTCGTCCTTAAGTTTCTCAATAGATATTTTAGTTTAAATTTTACGCTTCCTGAGCTTTGTCCTTTAAAATAGATGCTCAGAAATGTAGGTATAGCCAGGAAACTATGACATGAATAATGTGTGATTGTGAAGCACAGGAAATTTATCTTTGGGGCGATGGGTCTTATGAAAGTCAAGTAAAGGGGCGTGTTCAGATTTTAGGTTCACTAGTAAATTGCAGTTCTGTGTTTTCCATTTAAATTGACAAGTAACATATTGATGTTGACTAAAAATGGAGTTCCAAATATGCCAGACTTTAGATTTTTTTCTTGAAACCTGTTTTCAAATTCCTGTATCAAATTGAAAATTAAGACTATATTTGTCTCCATTTATAAGACTGTTTTCAGCAACTGTGTCAAAATGACTAAAGCTGTTTTTCTTAATTTGAGTTTGTCATAATTTCAATTTAATTTGGAATGCTGTTATTATTTAAACATACCTCAAAAATGCATGTGTAACTCATTTAAATGATCAGTCAAATCCACTAAAAATGTTAAATTTGTAAACCGTCATTTTATCCCAATTATTCTTTTCATTAGAATACATTTGTGACACATAATAATGACAATCACCTCGATGAGTTGGTGCCTATACGTACCACATTTAGTTTCCATCATCCAGCTTTGGCACACATTTGTTTTTGGTACTCTCCATGACTTGATTTCATGTCGCAAATCGTAAAAATCTCAACCTGTTGCCTTGCCTTAGCTCTCTTTCTTCCAAAAGGTAAACCATGTCACCAAAATCAGATTCTATACTTTTAAGAAATTCCTGGAATTAGTGGTGACTCAACCCCAATTGTTCTAATGAAATTCACGGACCTGAGGACAGTTTGTATGAGGTTACCCATTTGTCAATCTTCTGCACATAATTTTTGTTGGTGTCCTACACAATGACATTTCACCAGATGGGATTCTCTAATAGCAATTACATTATCTTTATTAATTTTATAAGCCTTCCCCCACCATTTTTTTTAATCTACCATCCCCAGGACACCATCATTAACTGTTACTTGCCAGGATGACATAGCATATAATATGCTGAGGAAGGCTAGCTTGAGCTGAAATAATGGTGCTAAATTTTTACTCAGAAGCACTTCTGCTTTGAGACTCTCAGGTCCTGTCTTTGGGTCTTGCTGATTTACTAAAACCACTATGGAAGAGCTCCATCCTCTACTCATAGCCTCATTTTTTGTTCCTATTAAATTATTGACAGTCTGAGGCCTATTTAATTATCACCAAGGTTCGTCTAGTTTTTTTCCTAAGAAAACCTGCAAAATTCCAAGTAATGTAAATAAACACCATTATTAATAGGATGTGCAGTCATTTTTGATCTGCATATAACAATATGCACAATATTCTCTTTTGAATATTACATGATCATCAAGTGAAATTAATATAGGCTCTGATAGGCATTTGTCGCATTTTAGATTAAAACTATAAAGTATTCATATCTATTTAAACTATAGAACATCCCTAAGTGAATACAAGTTGACTGGTTATATATTTTTTTCTCTCCGAGGAAGTCATTTTAGCAGCTCACAGAGGTTTCAGGAATCAAACTGACACAAAAAGGAACGTAGAGTCACTCATATATGTCTGCTTTGAGAACTTTTTAGAGCTTACATAATTTTTTTTCTCTTCAGATTGTGAACTGGTTATAGGCTTTCAATAAAAGATGCAGGCTTTCAGTAGGTTGGAAAATTGAAAGGTCTTTATCCTGTGCAATTTCCCACTGAGCCCAGGGGGGAAAAAAAAAACTAAAGAAAAATGGATTTCAAGAACAAGGACATGAAGTATAATATTATCTGATCAGGGCCTCTCATTAGCATGAAGTATGGATTATTTTTTCAAAATCTCAAGGAATTTTATAAATCATCTTCTGAAAATAGCACAATATAAATCAGGCATGTTTTGCTCAAGTAATCGATAAATAAGTCAGTTGAAAAGTTTTGCTTGAATAATCCCTAAAGTGGTTTTAAAAAATAAATACCTGCTTGAAAAATTTTAAATTGATTTGACATTTTTATGAAGTTTAATTAGACAACACATAATTTCAAACATATTGTGAAATTTGGCAGTTAAAATGCTGTTAAGTATCAACAATGTAAATATTGCAGCAATTTGAATTGCAGAAGATTTTATGTTACATTTGATTTTAGAAAAAAGACTGAAAAGTGATGTGCTTTAAGTATGTAGACATATATATTACATTTATAATTTTTTAACTTCTTGAAACAATAGTTTCCACTTGAGTTCTTAAGTCATGTTAATCTCCATTTATAATTTCTTAAAAACATTTTTTCAATACGATTTCTTGTCTCTTAGAATAAAAATAAAAACAAAAAGAAGTTTTCATACCATGAGTCTACCTGTTAAATTTCTATAGAAAGCTGGTTGTGGTGGTACATACCTGTCATCCCAGCACTCAGAGGGGTGGGAAAAATTAAAATAAAATCTTTGGCTAGTTGCCTATGTGTGCTAATCGCTCAACATATTTAGGATAGGCAAAAAACAAAACATTGATCATGTGAGTCATAGCCATCCCTGAAATTGCCATATCACTCTAACTTTAGGAACTTGACAGAAGAGGTTAATGTTTTTGAGATGGAACAATTGTCCTGACCTATCCTGTGGATTTATTGTAGGCCTCTAAGGTGCCTCTCACTTCTGGATTTTAGCCATAGAAAAATTCTAACTTATGAAACTGTGAAACATTATTTTGTACTGTTTGAGTCAATCAGCATGTAGTTATTTGGGATAGTAACTATTAGGAAATTAATTATTACAATACGACAGGTTTAGGACTATTGATACTATTGCAGTGTTTGCTAGAGTTGACATTTTTAAAAGCAGAGAATAAGTCACCTAAATAAGAGAAATGAATTGCCTCATGATTATGGGAGTTAGAAGTCCAGAATTTAGGCATCAACAGAACAGGTTCTAAGTGTTTTTAGAAAACAAGCTGTGATAGGCCCCTGTTTTTGGCTTGCATATGGTTTCAATTTCCTGTATCTTCTCTCTGTATCTTCTTTTGTATCTCTTCTCCGCATATTTCCTTGTCCATATTTGTCTTCTTAAATGAGAGTTACATTGAGTAAGGGCACGTTCTAATTACCTGAAATTTATTATTTCTGTAAAGATTCCTTAAAGTCACACCATGAAGAACTTGGAAATAAGTTTTAAACCAATGAATTTTCTGGGACACGAACAACTGTCTTTGTTATGTGCATTTAAAATACAATCCTAGAATTTAAAGGCTCTGACTCTATGCCCAGAAAGAAAAAGTAATTAAGAATTATTTTAACCGTATCTTTACATGATCAAGGTGCTTCTTTTAAAGGGCATTATGACTGGGGAGGGATATGCAATACTGTGGAGAGACCACGATTTATTATTTTAATAAGTGATACAATTGATTCTACCTCCGAGATAAAAACCTCAATTATGGGAAAAAGCTAGTTCTAAAGCTTCTCCTTCTATAATTATAGTGAATTTCCTTTAAAAGTTCTTTAAGTCATTTGTGTTTTCTCATGAGGTCTGAATAAGTATGAGTTTGCCACATCTTTTTATTTTCCTTAAGAACAGTTCATGGAATTTCTATCTCCCTCCTGCCATGTAACCAGATACTAAAAACCATGAAAAAAAATATTGAACAGGAAAATCTAAAAATTAGCAATTTATATTGCGTGCTTCCTTTGCTCCAGGTGTTTTGTCTGCCCGGAAGTTTGGGAGATTTCTACTTCGGCGAAGGTCGCGTTAGACTACAATCTTCTTTTCCTCTTTGTGAATATTTGTGAGTGTGCGTGTCTGTACTAGGGATTGAAAGTGCACTTGGTACTACTTGCTACTGAGATGTCTCTACCTGGCCTCCTCCTCTTTTTCCCTTTCTTTCTTTCTTTCTTTCTTTTTTTTTTATTTGAGCTCGAATCTCACTAAGTCATTAAGTTGCCAAGGCGAGGCTTACATTTGTGATCCTATGGCCTCTGACTCCCAATCATTAATTCTTTAATAATTCTTATTATTCTCCTCCTCCTCCTCCTCCTCCTCCACCTTCCTTGGCGGTGGCGGCGGTGGCGGCTCTTGTTCATTACTCCTGATCTTTTCTCAGTGAACTGTATAATTCTTGAAATCCTAGATTACCTCTGTTTAAAAATCCACCACCAGCCAAAGCACCTATTGCTTCAGAGGCACTCTAAAATATAAGTTAAAAAATAACAGAAGGAAGTTCACATAGTAAGGAAATATTGGGGAGGAACTGGAATATTCATACTAAAATAAAGTTTTGTCACTGTCACTATGGAATAATTTTAGAAAACGTGTGATGAATTTGGGAACATTATCTACTAAACATGTTTAAAATTCAGAGTACTGGGCTACCATGTGGGAACAAAAGACAAATGCTTTCAGGAAATTTACCAACTAGATGGAAATATAGATGTAAAATACCAGAAAGAAAAGTGAGAAAATGCAAAGGAAGTTAAAAATATATACGGCAACCCCATGCAAGCCATTTACATATATATTGAGAAGCTGTAATAGCAGTGATGGGATGCACTGTAATAGAAGGAGCAGAAAATAATAAAAAGTAAAAATAGAGATGTTTCAGGGTTTTTTTTTTCCAACATCAAATGGAGTGCCACTTCTGTATAGATAAACACAGTGCCCATGGGCATCACAGTTCTCTGCCCTCAATTCTGGAGACTGAAAGTAGGACGTCATAGAAATGTAACACAAGGCAAGTGAATCACAAACCTGAACTACTTTCCTGGGCTGCTTAATATCTGCTGGTAAGGAATAATTCAGATATAAAAGATATGTAATTTGCACCTGGTTCTATAAATTTCTGGCCTATATCGTATAAAGAAATCCCTGAATCTTTTTGTGAGATGCCAATGAAATGTATATTTTATAAAATAGAATATTTGTATGTTTTAGTATATGTATGTGTATTATACATATATATATATGTGTGTGTGTGTGTGTGTGTGTGTGTGTTTAATATATATATATATATATATCCTTGTGTATGTCTGTATATTTATGTAGAGTCTCAACTATAGTGATACATTCTAAGAAACACACCTTTTAAAGACTTTCATCATTGTGTGTGAATGTCATAAAGTATATTTGCACCAACCTGGGCAGTATAGCCTAAATTTAGACTACACAGTATAAAGGTAAATTAGAGTCTATGGCACTTAATGTCAAGACAAAAAATAACACATGAGTAAATAATGTACCAAAGAATATGATACACTCGAGAGATTCAGGAAACAGATACTTGAGTTTGTTATGGGCATAATAAGTTATGCTCTTTAGATACTTATGTAAAAGGAATTCTAAAACAGCGATAAAAAGTATAGTACATTAAATATGTAAATCAGAAATCATTTGTTATCATCTGTAAGTATTGCGTATTGTACATATTGTATGGCAACATGTTAAATTCATCTACACCAGCGTTACCACAGATGCTGAAGTAATCCATCATGCCCTGAAATTTCTGTGGCTACAACACCGTGAAGCAAGAGTGTGTTTACCACTTCTTTTGAATATTATGAGAGTATGACTGTATACAGAGTTTATCACACACTAAAATGGCATTATGTGCTACATTCCTAGATATATGCTATTTTAACTATTTTTATTTCCTATGGTAAACAATGTTTAAACGTGTATTCCTATAGATTGATTGTAATATAAATTACATGACTCAAATACATAGATGAAACAAATTTGGAATTATTTATGTATTTATGAAATATACTCTTTAAATCTATGCATAGTAATTTGAATGAGAGAATGGTTGCAATGTTTATTAGGAATCCTCTTTCAGTAAATAGATTGCAATGGTTGGTTGTTGGCTTGTGTAAATATCAGATTGGGTAACTTGTACTTTCATTGAAGAGGAACTTTTTAAAGGAAGTAGATGTCTCTTTTTTGTGTAACAAAATGATGCTTTTCTTTATTTTTTAATGTGATAGGTAAGCTTGATTGTGTTAACTTGGCTGGTTTGGCAGTCCAAGGGATTGGTTGAGTGAGTAGGTCATGGAGATTTGACCTTGGGTACTACACGTGGACATTGGCCCATTCATTTCTGGCACTACCTGCTTTTAAGGTAAGCTGCCATCAAGTAAGCATATCTTCTCTGCCAGGCCATTCTGTCACACTGCTCCTGTTTTGGAGTGAGCTGACCATGGACTGAGTCCCCTGACACCATGAGAACAATTAACTCTTCAATTCTTGAAAAGTATGGGAGCCAGGAATTGCCTATCAGTGATGGGAAAGTTGACTAATCCAAACTGGCAAACCATGATTCAAAATAATTTATATCCCAGTGAAGTCAGGTATTAAAAAAGTCAAGCTTATAGCAATTGTCCTGTGAAGAGATTCTAATTATGAATTTACGTTATGATCTGCAGTAGAGAATGCAGGATCTGTACACACATCACGAGTTGAGCCCTGCTCCTTTCCCTGTTGGGGTTTCATTGCTAATCTCTTGGTTCCTCTCTCCACGGACTCTTAGATTTCAGACCGGTCTGCGCAGGTTTCCATGCCTGGAGATTCGCCACAGGCAGCTGACTTTTGCTGTGTTTTCCATTAGCTTTTCTCTTTTATTTTCCACAACCCACTTAAGTTCATCTCATTCAATATCTTCTTGCCATTATACGCTGTCCTCTTTAGTCACCTCTGCACCTCGTTCACTTCAATCACTTTTGCAGTTATCTGGGGAAAAAATCTTCCTCTTTTTTCCTATTACTTTAATTCACTTTTAAATCTTTCCATTTATCTCTTTCTTATTTCACATGTAGTAGACTAGAAATAGGCCAGAGTATAAGGTTGTTCACTAAAACAGAGCTGTATTAATATTGTATTAAAGGACAATAATGCCATAGTTTTATTGTAAAATTCGATGTAATTGAAATAGAGTATCATTAACATGCCTAACATTCTTAAGTCCTTAGGGTCTGATTTTCTTTTTCTTTTTTCTTTTTTTTTCTTTTCTTTTTTTTTTTTCCTTTGAGAGACGGTTTTGTGTTGAATTTAGGCTGGTCCTGAATTCACCATGTCGCCCAGGCTGGACTCTATCACATGGCAATCTTACTGCCTCAGCATCCCAAGTGCAGGGATTGCAGGTGTGCACCACCATGTCCGGTTTGTGTGGTACTGGAAAAATCACATTAAGGGACTTGAGTTTACAAGTCAAGCACCTTAACCACTGAACTGAGGTTTCCTCCAGCACCCGGGGCTGATTTTGAATTGTGTTTCCTGCCTCCTTGTTTCTTAACTATTCAAATGATTAAAAGAAATTATAAACTTTTGTACTTTTTATAATTAGCACAGTATCATATTATCAACTTTATTGTAACTATGACTATTGTAGCTTAAAATAAGAATAGAGTAAGGCTTTCATTAATAGCTGAAGAATCTAAGTATTTTTTGCACTACCTTTGCACCAAAAAAGGGATACCAGGTTTTGATGATTGTTTTAAGATTGCTCTAAGCCAGCCAGCATTCTTCTTGAAGATATGCGGCTTATATATAACTTATAATGATGAACTTGATTACTTATATTAATTTAAAAACTCCTATTAAAAACGTGCAATTTTTTTTCAGACAGTGTCTTCCTCTGTAGCCCAGGGTAGTCCTGAACTTACTATGTAGCCCAGGATGGCCTTGGATTTGGCAGTGCTCTTGTCTAGTGATGAGATTCCAGTCTTGTGCCAGCACACCCAGCTTTATGTGGTGCAGGGGAATCAAACCCAGGGCCTTGTGCTTGCTAGGCAGGCATTTTAACCACTGTGCCATTCCTCTAGCTCAAAACTGTAATTTCAATTCTAATCTGTGCATAGTCTATATATTGTCTATGATATAGAATGCTTAAAATAATCAACGTAAATCATTTGTTAACTAGGCCATTTCTCCCAAATTTAATAATGTATTACACCACATCTTTATTAATGGCAAAAGTGTTTAAACTGAAATACTTTGAGAATTGGATTTCCTGATCTGTTCCCATCTTTATCAAAAAAAAAAAATCACTTGGAACTTCCTCTTTCTCTGAATTCCTCTTTCTCTTTTCATATCTTAGATCTCCATTTATCTCTCTTTATAAGGTCTGGGAGTTGATGTGATTTTTTTGGCTATGAATCAGAGTCCTCTCTATTGTCTTTTGATTTTTTAAGCCAATAAATAAAATAATCTAAACTTGAACTTGGAAGATTTTGAACAGTTGTCCTTGACTCCTGTCCACCGTGGAGCTGTGATTGATGCCTCCCATTCTGAAACTTGGTGTTCTTCCTGAGCTATTTTCAGATGTCAGATGAATGATTATTTTCTTTATTCATTTTTATTAGAAAGATAAATTTATAAAATTGATATAAGCAGTTTTCCAGATCTTGAACTCAAGCTAAATTCCCTGGGTTTAAAGATCATTTCTGTCAATTTCTTACTGTGTGGTATTGGCAGGATTCTATTATTCATGTATTTCTCCATCCTCACACTAATGAAAATGGGACAATCAGAGAATTGTAGTGAAGATTCAATGGCAAATAAAACAAAGAGTTTAAATCAATGTTTTCCTATTAAAATTGTTCAATAAATGCTAGCTCCCGTAATTATCTCTGCTTAGAAATGTATGTAGCATGTTACGACCATACAACAAATGTTTGTTGAGTGAGTGATTGAAAATAAGAGATGGATAGCCTCTATTTATTATGAGCTCCTGGTTAAATTAGAGGTTATTTTCCGTACAATATATAAAGATATAATACATTAATTAGCAATTAATTTTTATTTATTTTTATTGTAGCATTGAGGATTAAACTAGGCTGTTTGCACTGAGCTACTTTCAGAGTTCATATTTATTTTATTTTAGATTCTATCTATCTATCTATCTATCTATCTATCTATCTATCTATCTATGTGAGATATAACCTAGGCTTGTCCTGAACTCAATATGTGACCCAGGCTGGCCTTTTGCTCATGCCAATTCTCCTTCCTCAGAATCCTGAGTGCTAGGATTACAGGTGTGCACCACTGTGCCTGGATTTATGCGGTGCTGAGGAATTGAACTTGTGCTTGCTAGGCAAGCACTTTAACTGCTATGCCATTCATCCAGCCCCTATTTTAATTAGTTAATTCTTTAATTAATTAATATGTGAAAAGGTCTTCCTGGGTTTCTAAATGGTCCAGACTAGCCTTGAACATGCTATCCCCTTCCTTGAGATTATCATAGTGTTGGAATTATAGCCTTGTTTCACCAGTAGAGCTGAGATATTACTTTTTGTTTGTTTGTTTGGTTGGTTGGTTGGTTTTTTTGAACCATGATCTCACTCTGTAGTCCAAACTGGCGTAGAACTCATGGCAGTCTTCCTGCCTTGTTTTCTGAGTACTAGGATTATAGTTGATATATAAGACATTTAAAAATAATTATAAAGTTTTTAAAAATTGAACTTTATTTTGACAATTTGTGTAAGTCATATTAATCAGACATTATACTTTATTATTTTAGTGATTGAGTATTTTTTGCAAATAACAACTCTGAGAATAAGTCTGAGAAGCAACTAGGTTCTTGTATTAAATTTTAATTATCTTAGTATTATTTTGCTATGGACATAATACTACTATTAATACAATTCCCAATTCCAGTGGGAACGAAAACAATAGAAATTGTCACCTGAAATTCCAGCATCTGCCATAGTGTATTTATGATGAATTATGTGTGTATCATATATATATATTATAGATCTATGAATTCCACATAATGCTGTGTAAATTTACATACATATATAATTATATTCTGTATAATTATCTATAATATACAATTCATAAACATGTAATATAATATATAGTGAATAATATATACTTCACATATATGCCTTATGTTACGTGATTTACACCTTACATTTTATAATACATATACACATGTATAATATAAACTATATGAATAATTTATATATCGGTTATACTTTTCTATGGTATATTATATATTTATTAAATTGTGTATAATTCATTAATATATATTATATATAATAGACATACAACTAAAACTAAACAGACTACAACTAAAACTCTTGACAAATTCAATCCAGTCTTTTTAATTATTTGAAGTCAGAATGAATGCTCTTCTCATGCATTTGTTTTCTTTGCTGAATGCTCAGGTAAATCCCAATAATTGTATTGTTCTTAATTTGATTTAACGTATACAATAATATCTTCTCAAAATATAATCCATTAACTCCACCATAGAAGGTAGAGTTTCATATTTCTTAGCCTGAAGACCTGAATAATGAAGTGCTCAAATTTTTTATTTTATACTTTCTTTTTGTAATAGTAGAAAAATCTCTCTAATTAAAGATTTATCATAGATTTCCCAACGTGTTTTAATAGGCGGATGAAATCTGAATCGAGATAATTATACTGAATCTGAGCACTTGCAGAAACCAGTCTGCTTTCAAACATTATCTCTATGACAGCTTTTGAAAGAGTATTAATATTTTACCAGCTTTCAACGTGATAAAGATATTTCACTCTTGAAATCTCCTCATTTGAAATCATATATGCAACATTCAAGGTTCAGTTCTGTGGATATTATTTTCTGGGATTCCTGGTATGGGGATTATTCACAATCAATTATGTTTGTTTATAATCTAACATTATCATTTTAGCCAAGAATGCTATAGACAAAATACAGAATTATCCAAATGGGATTTTTATGTGGAAACACCAAACTATTATTTAAGATATTTAAATTGCTCCAAAAATAACAAAAAAGGAAAATGAAAGAAAATGTGATAAAAGAATAATGAGTTGAAAATGTTGCATAAACTCCAGGAAATGTATTTAATTTTTTCTGGTTCTTCAAAAATATTTAGGATATGTAAACTCCATTGTAAGTGTCCTTCCTTATAAAAAATAAACTTATTTCTTGCAATTGAAATCTTTAGAAAGAATTCATAAACAGTCTGATTTATACTTTATTTTACAATAGAATAGTTCTACAAAATGATTCCTGGATATGTAAAAATCAGTGCTATTTTCAGAATCCCATGCACACATTTTTAACAGTTTTTAAAGGAAATAAAAAAAGTGCTTCTCCTACTGAGGTGTGAGATTAATGATTGGTGGGCTGCATTTCAAAGGACCACTTACCTTCCATTGTCGTAAATATTAGCTGACTGACAAGACACTATTAACCAGTCCCCAGGCAACTAATTGCTGAAACGTCTTGCAGGTTCTTTTATAGGTAGAGTTATAATAATACTGAAAACTCTGACAGTAAGAAGCCACGAACCTTTGACAGCCTCCTAAGAAATTCAACAATTTCCTGCTCTTGAGAGAGGGAATGTACTATGAATGACACTGACAGAACAGTTTACCTTCTAGGGCAGGTGCAAAAAGAGAAGGGTTGTAGGCTGTCAAAACACCTCAGGAAGTAAGAAAAACAACACAGTGTCGTAGAGGTATGGTTGAAAAGAATCATGCCTATCTGTTTTCTTTGGAACATTCAGTTGTATTTTCATATATTAGAATGTAGGAGCTCTTGACTGCTTATTTTTTAAAAGACAATTGATGGAAAATATTTTACTTCTGTCTAGGGAATATTAAAATAGGGCAACACTTACAGTGATGCTAAATATCAAAACAAATAGCCATTTTGGATTTGGTAAAATGCAAGTTTTCTAATTACTTGTCCTCTGTAGGAATCTAATGAAAGTGGATTTTCTTTGCTGTCTTTGGCTGTTTGTGTCTCCTCTGAAAATCCGTTCTTTTAGTAAAATGGTGTTGAAACCATATGATATCATAAATCAGCTTTAAGAATGTGTCACCAGGTCTGGTTCTCAGGTTCCCCCCTGCGGCTTCAGTTGTGACTCTTGTACTAAGAGGCGACAGTTTCACTTCCTCTTGGTGTTGTGGAGGAATCTCTCTAATGAGCATCTTTTGATCTACTTTATTGACTAAGTGCAAGGGAAAATGAGAAGGACCTCTTTGCTTCTACTGTTTTCTCGAATGTCAATGCCCCATAATTTGAGATAGTGTGTCCTAAAACTCATCATTAATACGCATTTATTATTATAATAATATTCCACATGATACACACTGCGCTAGTGATTTAATAGGCATTATTTCTTTTAATGCTCATAGCAATCATATGAGAGAGTAGCTACTTTCTGGGTGAGAAAAATCAATGTTGAATTAGGTCAAACGGCTTATTCAGATAAGAAAGGATTAAAACCAAGGATAGGTAAATGGTTGAACTTCTCTCTCCCCCAGTTCCCACGTGTTTGCTAATACATTCATTTCAACTAAATTGTTACTTTCTATCTTTTTATTTAACTATGCATGCATTAATTTTTTTTTATTTGCTAACTGTATCCTTCTTTCTTCCAGTTTTCAGGAGTGGGTTTTTTTATATTAACTGAACTCCTCTGAGGAAAATCAAGTAGACAAAGGACATCATAAAATATTTTGATGACTTTTCACCTCAATTACATTTCTTAAAATACCTTCAGTGATGAATGTTACTACTATAAACCAGGTTCCAACATTAGATTCCATGCTTAGATGTGATTCTTCTACTCATTCTCTTTCCCGTACATAATTTAAAGGACATGGAATTTATTTAAACCACGTGAAAGCTATAATATTTTAAGTTTTTGTTAATGATAATTACACATCACATTGTGAAAGAAAAGCAGTTGAGAGATAATTCATATCTTATATAGCCTCAAATGTTACTCACTCGATTCAAGATAGAATAGCAGTCAGGTGAAGAGGGAGATCCCCTGTCTATAAAAGAAAAGCCTTATGAAACTGCACCATCCATCACCATGAGAATAACATGAGTGGTAGGGTGTTGCTAACAAGACCATGATAACAGCACACCGATTTCAAAAACTGTATATGTGTATTCTCAGTGAAAATCATGCCCTGTATTTTACTATTATTTTCAATTATAGAAAAAAAATCATATTTTGTTTTTAAGCAGTTGTGTTTAAGACCACAACATTGTTCTCATGATGAGAACTTATTGCCAAAAACTACAATGTAATCATCTTTCTGTATTCTTTTTGCAATCCATTTCATTTTATTATAGAGCTAAATTGTATGATAAGCTACACGTGTGTAAGATGAGAATATTTAATTTCCTCCTATATTAATTCTTCTCCATATTACCTCTGCCTATTACAAATCATCTCTACCTCATATATAAATGGATATAAAATACTTGTAAGTTATAGTTTTATTTATACCCAATTAGACAGTCCTGTCATTTGTCATTTTGAAACAAAGTTTGGGAAATAGAATATTTTTAGATTGTTCAGTGTCAAAGACTACACGATGGCTTAACGATAAAGCTTATGATACTTCCATGAATATCTTTTTCAGAGTATGGAATAAATGTGACCCTGAGTGCATACAGACAGAATATGAACTGTTTGGAGATATTCATGATTCAGTGAAATATCAAGGAAAGTAAAACTATAAAATTAAAAAAATAGTTATACTAAGCTAAAAATTTTGGAACTATGCTTCGTAGAAAAATAGTCTGAAGTATGTTGTACTAATATTTCATAAAGAAGCTTTTAAAACAGTATTATTAAGTATGCATTAGTGTGCACACTTGTAATCTCAGCTACTCACTAGGGTGATATAGGAACATCTCAAGTTTGAGGCTATCCTGGAGAACCTAATGAGACTGTGCTTCAGAATTTTTTTTTTTAAAGTAACATAAAGGGGTAGGGTGTATCGAGGTGGTGTATTTCTTGCCTGACATGAACATTTGCTTGGATTCAATCCTCACCACTGAAATTAAATTTAAAAACAAGAAAAAAAAACACTCATCAGCTTTTTATTGTGGGATTAAAAATAACAGCAGCTATCACCATTTATTCTGTGAAAGGGGTTGGTAATTTTCTAGGAGGAGGAATATAAACTATAACAGTGTCTCCCTGTGCCAGCACCATCCGTATGACATATGTACCCCATTGTGTTCTAATAACAAATCCATGGAATTTTTCAAAATTTAAAATATTTTGTTTGATGTTGATTAAGGATGTTTACAAACTGTTTTCAATTTTTTATTTTCTTGCATCATATGGGAAAATAATAACAGTATAACATTTATAAAGTGCTTTACAGTCTTTTATGCTTCAGTTATTACCTTTCAACCTCCTGAGTCATCTCATGGCCTGAGACTTTGTTCAGCTTAACCCTTGGGACATCTGCCTACAGATCTTGCACTGTTCTTCTCTCTCCCTACACACGAAGGTTATAACAGCCACTTAGCTTGCTCATTTTGGATTTCCCACAGTGTTCTTCCTCAATCATTCTAATCTGTAAATTCTTTCATAATTTCTAAAAGAATTTGGGCAATCACAAATTTTGAAGGAGTCGCTATAAAATGTACGTGTTGTTCTGAAAATGTTATCCTAGGTACCACGAATGCCCTGGCTGCCTCAGATAATGCAGTGACATAACTGTGGGGGGGGGGGGTACAAACACTGCAGGCTTTGCATTTGCTCTCAGAACCACACATTAAGTCACAGCATCACAGTATTGGTTAAAAACCACGGAACACTTTCGATGAGCCCTTTGAGAACAAAACCAGTGTGCTTGGCTCCAGTCCAGCTCAAGTAGTTGCATTCTCATTCCTAAATCTTGCTCTGTAATTTTCATTCTTGAATTGCCATAGTCTTAACAATGGCGCTCATTAAGGTCTGTGCTTAGATTTTGAGTTGCTTAATGTATTGGATGTGCGCTATGCTCTAAATGTCTAAAATAGAACCAGCAGACTTGGTCACGTTGCAGGCACATTCGCTCAAATGGAATTGGGATATCATGTTGGCAATACTGAGTAATATTAAGGTAGTTTTCAATTCCTTGGTTTTTCTTTTCTTATTTTTAAGTAACCCTTACATGGTACTCTTTTTATAATTAAAAGAAAGCTCTTTTGTATCTCAGAGTTGCCTTTATACTTAGTTGTTTGTAGCTTATTTTCTCAACATGCCTGAACATACAAAAGGGGGAATAAAGCACCGAATGGCTCACAATCGCCTTACCAGAAACATCGGATCATGGTACAGGGTTGGAAAGTTCGTGTTTGTGAACAACCCTAGGCAGGCATTTATTATGTCATCACACTACAAATGGGAGGTGGCTTAGAAGAAAGGAATTCTCAGTTACTAATGTTATGAGTTTTTATAAAATACAATTAGAAACAGGGACGAGACTCGTCACATTTTTATCACCTTCTGATTCCTAAAACTGTATTTCTACGTCTTTAGTACCCATGAAAATGACAACGGATCATTCAAAATGTGGTGGTCCACGGTGAGATTATAATCCAAAAGGAAAATATAGCGCAACATTTAAAAGACTATTGAATTTAAAACAATTTCAAAAATCATATTTCTTCTAATAGTTATTCATAATATTTAATTATACTAATTAAAGTACATTATTATATTTCACTTTTCATATTCATTGTAATATTTTACATGTGATTGCTTGAAAATTTGAATCTTCATATCTAAGTTCCCCACATTGCTATTAGAACTATATCAAGATTGTTGTCACAATTTTTGTCGCTGACATTTTAGCTCATTTTATTTACCTCATTGATCTTTTTCATATTTGCTTGTCAATAAAGTTCTTTATCACCTCTGTCCAATAATTTTAAATTTTTTCTATGAAAATGATAAAACAGTGAATGAATGTTTTGCTGTAGGTATTTGGGCTTTGGTGAGTTAAAAATTGGTAGACTGTCTTTATAATGCAACTTTCCGGTGTTTGACATGTTTATTTTCTTTCAAGCTTTTATTGTAATTTTGGAGTATTCATTTTCTGCATTTTAAAATATTGCGTGCCTGATAAAGTCTTATAAAAATACGTATCACCAGATATAATATATAATTTCTAGTCATGAGAGTGGTAGATCTCAATTTGAATGATGTATTAGTGCAATGATTAGGATAAAACTACTCGAGGGCTATGAGTTACCACAATTAATTTATTTTTTCTTTACCATGGCAACTACTAAGCTCCAAGAAAGTTGGTGCGGTTGGGATGCCCCATACCATCACCTCTGCTGTGCTAGATGCTGGTGATTTCATGTGAGGGTACATGCGACTAGATTTTACAGCTGTGTTCTGCAGAGCGTGCGTTTCTTAGTCATTGGCTCTGGTTAAAAAAAAAAGTTTTATAATGGTTCCTTCTCAATCTGTGGCCTTTTTGTCACATAAAGATAGAGTTATGAGAAAGATCAGAAGAATGATAGAAATTTTCATTTTTTGATGACTCTCAGGTGGAGAGGATTTTTGAATAGGTCATAGCAGCCTTGTTCTAGAAATGAATACTGAATAAACTCCTCCCATTTCTGTTTAAATAATTTATCTCTTGTTGTTTAAACTTTCCTACCTGCATAGAAACTGAGAATGCAAATAAACTTTTAGTATGACAGACAGTTAATGACTCCCTTTCTCTTAGCTCTCATATATTGGCAAAGAACTTTCCTCTTCTGTTCCTTGTTTTTTCACCAAAGTCTGTTGGAGCCTCTGCCTGTTTACAGGACCTTGATATTGGGCCCACATCAGGGACTTGCTTCAAACTGGACTGACCACTCAAATCTTCTCCTGGAAAGTTTAGAGTTGGAAATTTGTAGGAATATATTTTGCTTTTTCTGGAAGATGTTCATTAATATTTGTGTGTATGTATGCTGGTTTGTGTGTGTGGGGTGAGTGGGTGTGGGTGTGTCTGGGTGTGCGTGACAGATCATTTTGGTAACCCTATGGGTGATTTCTTGAATAATACTTTAAATAGATAATTGGCATTGTAAAAGAGACTACATGTACTAACATAACATTATCAAAATATAAATGACAGGCTAAATCTGTAATGTATTTATGTTTGATTTTTAACAGAACCATTAGCATCAGGGGCTTGAGAGAGAAAAAGGAATGAAGCAGTCATGTATATTTTAATCTCTACTGTCCTGTCCAAAGTCAGAATAATACGCAGAATCTTAGCCCATGGTTTTCTCAGTATAGGGAAATTTGAATTCAACTTTACATTGCAACCACTGGGAAATTACTGACCTTGGTGATACGTGGACCACACCTTGAGATTCTAATTTGCCTCATGTTGGTAATAGCCAATGATCCAAATTGTTATGATTATCCTTGGCTACCAGAACATTCTGACCTAAAGCACAGTTTAGGAAAAAACATCATAATCACTTTGGTCAAACAGGCTCTGCCACATCATAGGACGGCCTGGGTGGGGCACGGTTGTATTTCCTTTTGTTTCAACTGTAAAGCTATAATGAGGCAATCGGTTCTCTTGCTTTCTTTTGTCTTACTGTCAGTACATTCAAAATAATGGGCATATTTATAGCTCGCGGTAGTTGAGGCATACATATTGGTGAATTCTTGGATTTGCTGTACTACATTTCCTGAAAAATGAAAGTGCCAACACTGACTACAAGTATTAACTGCTCATCCACAAGACCACACTCGGAAAAACTGCGGATTTGCAAACACTAAATCAACCTTTCCGCTCTGACACCACCGGATAATGTGTTGACAGTTTCACTTTCTCACTTTATGAACCCAATATTATGTTTTTACTTTCCAAGTCATGTGAATTATTCACTCTTCTTTACACACACCAGCCTCTACAGATTTATCTCTACCCAGGAGTCTATGGTATTCTACTTTCCTGAGATCTCTATCAATTTATTTTTTAGTACCATAAAAACTGATTTGCTCCCACTAAACAGTTTAACCTTTAGCTCTGTGTTCCAACTATTTCATCCTCTTTTCAAATATCTTTCTTTCAAATCGCTTCTAATTTCAATCTCTCTTCTCTTGACCTCTGCACATAAGACCTTGTTTGAAACTCTGTATCAATTCCATTTTTTTATCTAATATAATCTCTCCCAATTGTATTTATGTGAAACTCCTCTAATATCTGATTTTCCATATGTGTATTTTGGTGGGAAGAGGAACAGGAAGTAAGAATGAATAAGATGCGATATGCATATGCACCAATTTGTCAAATAAACTAGTATGTACTGCAAACACTAATAAAAGTAATAATTATGGGAAATTTTAAAAGTAATAAATGCATTGTCATTTATCAATAGGTCTTACAGCCTGCAAAAAAGCTGTGAATTAACAATGTTTTTAATTCATGTCTCTAAAAATAATTACTGGGCTTTCAATTGCCAAATTAAAGAGTTGTGACTTCAAGTCTCAAAATCCACAAAGAGGCAAAGGAATTCATGAGGCTAGAAAATATGAGAAATTAGAAGAGAGAAGTTAAATTTCAAATTCCGTACCTGAGTACTGAAAGGTAAATGTTTTTCATTTAAAAGACATTCAGGTTATCATGACATCAATCAGTTTTCTTAGGATAAACTTACATCAAAGACTGAGTAAGTGAATTGCTACATTAGATGGATTTGCTTTTTTATAGTTCTTTTCTTAGGTGGATTGGTGGGTGAAGTCATGTTGAAGAATCTCAACAAAGTTTTAGTAAGATGCAGAAAAAAAGAACTTCTGGCAAATCATCCGCCAAGGCCTCTGCTGGACGCACAAAGCAGGCAACACGAAATGACTACAGCCCACTCTAGGGGTGGGAAGCTGAGCTAAAAAGTGGTGATTTGAGTGATGAAGTGAGTCAGATGCAGAAGATTAAATATGTTAAATACTGCAGAGTTTCTATGATTTGGGAAACCTAGAACATAGGCATTCCATAGAACCAATTAGGTGTCATAGTGGGAGTTACAGGAGGATGGGGCAGGGTGTGGGATTGTCAAAAATGGGGAGATGAAGTGATCTGTAATGTTGATGTGATATATATGCACAGAATACTCAAGTTCATTGTAAACATGTATTTCATAAGCACACACACACACATACAAACCCATACACACACACACACACACATACATGTGGGGGAAATCCACAAGGAGGCAAAACAAAACAAAAGCCTTTTTATGTATGTTTTAGTTTTGACAATTATAGACTATCAGCTACCTAGAATCTCTTTGAAAAACATAACGTGTAACTTAGAAACACAATTCAGCCAACGATTCTCATGCAGTTACTGGCAGTCAGAAGCCTTCCTTTCATCTTTTTGTGTCATCGGCAGGATGGGCATTTGAGTGAACTACCATAAGCTCTGAAAAACTCAACACCTGCCCAAAGTCAAAAACTAAATGATTAAGCTTAAAATCAAACTTAATGCTCTCTGCAGAAATCATTCGTTTGGGATATATACATAGGAACGTCGAATGTTCTCTATGATTAAAAGATCTTGTACTTTAGTAATAATGAGATTTAGTACTTGACTAGCAGCTTACAGACATCCTGACACATTTACTTTCAAGACTCCTAACAGTAGTAGTAAGAAGAATCGATAAGAATCATGCCCAGTAGCCATGTGGCAATGGATGAACACTACCCAGCATAATGGGCACTTAACATTTTGACTTGACTTAACATTGATACTGTACAAGTTAACAACAGACTGTGTTAAATGTCCAATATAAATGGTAGAATGATAATAACTAATATTACTTGTATACCAGTTTAGAGTAACTCATGAAATGTTTCTTTTGGTAAGTATTTCCACCATGATGACAGGGGACTTAACCTGTGATACCAAAAAAGTTTTCTGAAGAATATTTATCTCTTTTGCAAAAAGAATTACTTAAGAAAAACCTCTTTGAAAAGAACAAAATAATTACACTCACTGTGAGTGAAAAGACCATACCTAACATTTTTTGTTGTTTTCTCAGCACTTAGGAAAAAATTATCATAATAGACAGCTTTTGCTGTACAGGAGAAAGAATGAATTGAGAACTAGTGAAAAAGCTGAAAGATATGTAATTATAATTGCTTTCAAATATTCTTTGAACCAAAAGTATATATTGCTGTCATACTCATATGGCATAGATTTCATTTTAATTTCATTTTCTATATGCATTTTTTGATTCTCAATGAATTTAATTAAAGAAAAATGTCCAAAATTTCTTTTATAATTAGATGTTCAAAAGAATAATTCATATGACATTAATATTTTCTTTAAAATGAAGCAAAATATTCACCCATACTATTATGTAACATATCTTAACTATTATAAATGTCCTATGTATCTTTGAATAATGACCCAATTTTTTCAAGCTTTTCCAAGCAAATATATTTACCTTGTTCATTTTGTCTTAAAATATTATTAGTATGCATGAACTAGCTTATGAAATTAATTGATTCACTTCTGTTTACAGAAAAGACACTATACTCAAAGGAAAATATAATTTTGTAGATGAATTTTAAATCTGAAATAAACATGCACCCCCAGAAGCTATTTTTTTTTTTTTTTGTACATTTCATTCCTGTACCTGTGGGATACAAGACCTGTTGTTCTATGGCCAGGCAGCTTTGGGAGACCTCAGTTATAAGAGGGACAAATAGATAGCTATTTCTGGAGATGATCTTCTATTGTGCTCACTTTTATAATGGCAAAATAGGTAAGTGGCGATAAAGTAGCAGTTATGATTATTTAAATCCAATATTACATTATGATCCTGAAATCTAGTATGACTTATTGGTAAACTTTGAGCTACTTCTCTGAAAGACGTCATGATGAAAGAAGTTTACTTTAGAAAATCCTTTCCATCTGCCCACCGCTAACAGCTGGAGCCAAATCACTCTTTGCTTTGTGCCGGTGTCCCGACCTGTAGAAGGATCTCGTTCTTTACCCCCTTAGGAACTCCTTGCTGCCTCAAACCCAGGCCATCAAAATTATAAGTGTCTCTGATACTGAGCCATGTTTCTCGGAGGGCAAACTTGCACGTTGAAAACCCTGCTATGAGGAATCAAGACACTCCGTCGTGGTCCACAGTAAACGCTATTTACAAAACAGACTTCGATTTGCTCCTGTCTGTAGCGCTAGCCGATTGATCTTTCCTTCTGCCTACAAAGACCTTACTCATGTGGCTTTCCAGAGAAACACATTGCTTCAGTGTTCTCAGACCCCATTGGCATCTTGATCTCAGTTTTTCTCCCCAGACTCCTTCTTCTGTCCTGTAAGTTAGAGTGATACACAGATTCATTCATAAAAACTCTTCTTTCTGAACACATTGCATTTAGTTGATTAGCTTATCCAGTCTTATGGTCTTAAAAATATTTACATGCTTCCCACATTTGTGTCTTCCAACCTTACTACCAAGGATAGTCCCATCTATTGAACACCTTACAGATGCCTTCACTTCATTATATCATAGGTATTTCAACATTAATATGTGAAAATCAGAAACACTCGACTTTCTAGCAACCAAACTATTTCTGTCACAGTCTCCTCTATGTTAATCAGTAGGAATTTTGTTTTCAACTTTGTTTGAGAGTGCCAATAATTATATGAACAAATCGGAGATAAATGACGTATCTATATTAGATATATTACACACAAACACACAACACACATACATATGTAGTTTATTTTTGTTGCTACAACAGAATGCTCTTAGTTTGGTAATTTTTAAAGGAAGAAGGTCAATTGCATTATGTTTCTGAAGGTTTAAAGGCCCACATGTAGGGCTGGCCTTGTAACTAGCACAGGTCGAGGGATGCACAGGACAATGTCAAGTAAAAGACAAGAGACATAGGCATGCCTTCTCCGTTCTCTGTCCCTTTTTGTAGAAAGGTGAAAATATTCCATGTGGTGGACTCTGCTCTGATTACTTCATTTTTTCAAAATGTCATCTGTATTAGCCAGCAAAGACTTGGGGCTGGTATCGTGTGCAACATCCTCACTAGCAATTACATCATGCAATTGATCTTATTACGTGTCTCCAAGTCAGAGAAATAAAAAGAATCTGAGTCAACAGACCAGTTGTAGCTGTTTTCTTTGTTTTTAATGAAGACACTATATTCTAATAAAAATATAATTTGCTATGTGATTTTAAATCTGAAAAACATACCTTCATTCCCAGCATGCTACACATTACATACAGGAACAGATTTGAGTTGGAAGGGGACTGAAAACAGTGAGCATTTAGTGTTTCACAGGTATGTGCTAAGGGCTTAACTCCATGTCACTTGATTCCTAATACAAAAACCATACTAGGAGACAGATTTTTAAAAATAAGATATTTAAAAAGTGAGATCCCAATCAATAGCTAAGTCCATAATCCCCAATCTTTTCACTTTACAAGTTACATAGACATATCTGAAAAATGAAATTGCAGTTGGCACCTTTTCAGGTTGTCCATTATTCTGTAGAAATATGGAGAGTTTATTGGATATATATTTTTATTTTGATATATTAATAGTTAATTTGTCAAACTATGCAGTAATATTAAAGATTCAGAGAGTCTTCAAGTACAACACAAAGTAAGATAAGCCTGTCCCTGTGTTGTTTCCTTCAGTAAAACACTAATCTACCTTTTTAAACCAACATTTTGGCTTTCATCCATTTCCCTGCTACTAAGAATATAAGGAAACTGCTAAATGTTTATTGACCAGCTTGTGATATTACCTATACCTTTCATTACAAGTAAGGATTCGATCATTTCTAGTGTTCACCCATTTGCTGGTTTGTTCTATTCTCTACATGTAGCCAGAATTTTTATTGAATAAATACTGTTTATATTAGTACATGTATGTTCCTGTTGTTCCTATGTGCATATTATTTTGTGTTGTGATACTATTTTCTTTCTTACCTTTTTCTTTGAAATCAATGAAATTAGGCAAAGTCATTATTTGTAACAAAAAAGAAAAGAAAAAAAGCCTAAAACTTCAGATATTTCCAAAGTTGGGCAAACAGCAGTGGTCCAGAGGTCTTAATTGTTTTTAAATAGATTTAGTTCAATTTTTAAGTTTTCATATTTTTTTTATCCCAAGGTTGATTAATACTGAGCTGCCTAAAGACTTTGCATTTTAAATCAGTTTGGCTCCTAGTTATTGCGTTGTGGTCTGTAGAGGCACACTGCATTCCTCCACCTCTCAGGTTCTAACTTTTTTGTTTGTTTGTTTGTTTGTTCTGTTTTGTTTTGTTTTTCCAGTATGTCTCCTATTCAGTGTACACGTCTTTGAAACTTAAAACTTGAAAAACATCTATTTACTACAATGCACTTGCACTTAGAGAACAGTAACTAGATTCCTGACAGACGATTAGGGCTTGTCTTTGTTCATATAATGCTTTGTCCCATTTATTAGTTTTTAATTTGTTGTGATGTGTTCCAGGTAAGACCTTAAAGAGTCGTATACATACTGACTCTAGGTGGCCCTAAGATCAAACACTGACTATAGGTGGGTGTGTCTCCTATGAAATGCACAAAGATAATAACATAAAAAGGCCCAAACATTAATGGCAAGGTAGAAAGAGAAGCAAAGCTCAGATAGCAAAGGGTGAACCTCTGAAAAGGGGATGGTCATAGACTCACTAATTCTCCAAACCCCATGGTTCTAACATGTAACATTATTTGGAATTCATGCATTTGAAAATAAAAGTTAAATTTTACATCATTTTACCAAAATAAAAATAAAACAAAACAAAAAAGAAAGGAAGGAGTCATATACTTTTTATAGGTCATAGGCACTAAGCATGCTTTAGTTTATTTTCAACTTGACAACATCTTTTAGAGAGCAGGACCACAGAGTGGTAGCTACCTCTCCCGACTTTACAGTCTTCAAGTTGAAACCCAGAAGTGTAGTTTTGTATTCTCTGTTCTTCGTTTCATGCCATTCAACTTGCGTCATCACTACAGAAAAAAAAGGAAGTTGAATCAGATCTTGGAACATCGTGAGCCCTAAGTCTTGTATTTTGTAGTTGCTGTAATGGAAAAAATCAAAATGACTTGGAGTCTGAATAAAAACAGAGGGAATAAGATCTATCACTTGCAGAAGTAAAAGGAGGAAAATTATTAAAAATAAATAAAGTCAATTAATATGATGAATGAAATTGCTTAATAGCTCCTAGTTTTATGTTATACTTTAAGAAAAAGACATAGCTATATGAATATGTACATACACGCACCATATATATATATATATGGAAGTATCACCGAGTTTTGTCAGCTACCTACCATAAATATATACATTTTGTTCAGAAAAAGGTATACTTGAATAAATAATGGTAAATTATTTCCTATGGATTATTTAAAATGCAGCCAAGCTATGAACATCATAAATCTGATTAGGTGTAAATTGCATTTATTAAGATAAATGTGTATAACATTTTGGGGTAAAGTTAATCTTCCAGGTTATTTACATCTGCCACCAACAATATGTTTCTGAAGATTTATTGTCTTAAATAGAATTGATGAAGCATATGTAGTTACTCAGTTTTATGCAGGAAATGTTGTGCTACATTGAAACAACTGAAAACCAAGCTCAAATATAAAAATAAATTGATTCATAATCCCACAGAAAGACATCTTCATCTGGTTAATTCAGTCATCATCACGTTATGTGACTGAGCATTCTGCTTCTTTTCTACTTTCACATTTTTCTATTCCCTGTGCAAGAATGGGGTCTTATGACTGAATAATTCAAGACATTATATCCAGGGGAGGTAAACATTCCGCATATTTTCTGTACATGGTGTGATCAAAATACACAGTAAATATTTATTTTTTCAATGCTAGTGTAAATGACACAGTGCTACTAAACCCCTTTGGAATACTTCTGCTTGTTACGAATACATTTATCCCATGAGTCTCATCACTCTGTGAGGCAGTTCCGGAAGTCCCCCTTTCTATGATCGATCGTTAGGTGCATTGTCGAGGTCACCTTGATGTCCGGAACAGAGTTACAGTGTTTAACTCTGGTGGCCACTAACTTTGAGATCCAGATGCAAGTTTCACAGTGCCGGCTCTCTAGGATGGATGGATGAGGACACTGGGCACACTTTAGCAAGCCTGACTTCCCTTTGGACAGTGTGCCGCAGTGGCAGCGCTCACGGAATTTCTGATCACACCTTGTCAAAACATTCACAAAAAGCCACTTCCAGTAACGCTGAAGAAAGAGGCAAGAACCTTGGGAAAATTTTGTCAGGAGCCGGGGGAAGGATTTTGATGTGGATTGATGGCAGTAGATCGCATAACTGTAACACTTTTTTAAAAATTTCAGATCATACTGTATTTATCATTTTTCGTATGTCCTGGAAATTTGAGATAAGTTTTCCTAAAAAACTCTATTTATGGGAAAATCTAGAGCAGAATTTTGCTACAAGAGAATAACTTGGTTGCCCAGCCTTTTGCAAAGTTCATTTAGTAGCACCGATATAACTACCTGGATTAACGTGAGTGATTGTCTGGTATATGACATAAAGGAGCTGTAAGGAGATAGGTGTGAATACCTTTCTGATGTCAAATCCAGTGGCTCTCAGAATGAAAGAGGAACCCATGAACATTTCACAACGGCAATGGTTCTGACAGTATCAGCCATTATGGGTTGTGTTGATAAAATATTTTATTAGATTGTCTTGTTTGGGAAATTTTGGTGGCCACTCTCCAATTTTGCATTCACAGAAAATAAGATCAATTTTATGTATTAAAATATATCAAGAAGCTGATGATTACCAAATGCACAATATGTCTGATATACTAGCTCAAATATAACCTTTTCCTGCTAATGTATCCTTCCAAAAGGCAATATATTCAAACATGTAGCTTTACTACAACCCCATTCAAGTTTTTCCTACAGAATTAAAGTAAATTTCTCACAGAAATTTGAGCCATGTTTAGCATCTTATGTAAGATATATTTATTTCTGGATTTCATGCACTTTTCTAATTTACATGAGTCATGTATTGGCTGAGTTGATAATGTTCAGTGATAGACATATCAACTATAAGTACCTCCTGAAAGTTGTTTAGTACACTACTTTTTCAAGTTTACACACACAGATCCTTATTTGCTTTTCATGTTTTAAATCAATCATTGTATAAGTTAAGTTACTCTGTGGATTTATCAATGAAGTATAGAATAAAGGTGAATGAACTTTGGCTAAAACTCCTTTCTAATACTGAGAAAAGTAACCTGGTAAAAAGATCTTTTCCTAATATAATCTCTTTAAAACAAGTTTTTCACCATCATTATCCTCCAAGAAATTTTTTCCCATTGCACTGTGGAACATTTTTGTTTTTAAAATTTAATGAAATAACTCAAAGTTAAAATAATTCAAGATCACTTTGTCACATGAACTTTTATCAGTTCCACCATTCTCCTTTACTTTCTTCACACACTTCTATAAATATTTGAAAAATTTACATCAAAAATTGTCTTCTGATATGTTTCCTCGTATTTACTTTTGTGGGTTTCTTTTTCTGTTTATTGAAAAAGAAATACTACTGGAAAATATACCTTGTAAAGCAAATTGATTTCTTTTTTCTCAAGACTATTTTGTATGATTGGATGGGCTGAAACAAGAAGCAAACACTTTTTCCCTTCTCATTCTTATGCTTTCGTGGTATTATTTCAGTCATACTTTTATTTATTAAGTACGTAGGAGTCTTTTTTTCTCTAACTTCTTACACAGATGAGAAAACGAGCGGAGTTATCTTGGGCTGTGGCAATAAAAATAAATTTCTTCTTCCACTGAAGTGATGCTATGAAATATCAAGTCTCAAGAAGCAACAAATGCAATCCTGGGTCTCAGTATTGCTTTCCGAAAGTTTCAATTATGCAATCTCCTGATAAATATTTATTCAATAATACATCATCTAATATTGTTTGAGTTTTCAGTGGATTAAAACAGCCTAAGTTAATATAATATGCACAGGATTTTTCATAGGATCCTAAATAACTGAATGTGCTTAGGCTGAAAAGAAAAAAAATATTGCCCTGTAGGTTAGGTTTTGAGTTATCTTGAGCTTCTGGTACATTCCACATAGGACAGCTCGTGCACTAAGAGTATAGAGAGAATGTTCCTAGGTGACTCTGTGGTAAGATATCTGAATAGTGAAGAAGATGCCAAACAGTGTGGGGGAAACTGGCCAAGTGCATCGTCTATTGGTGAAAATCTCTGTGATAATCCTCTCCATTTATCCTGTTCATGAACATCTGAGGGTAGAAATTTTTAGATTTTCCACCTATATGTCAAATTTTGAAATTGAAAATTTTTACTTTATTAAAAGTTTCCATACTTGAATGTTAGTGGATATTAAAGATCAAATAGGGCATTTTTATCTACATATGATTTTTAGGCCTTAAAGATAAAATGATAAGCCACATGACCTTCATTGTTCACAAAGGCTTTATTATGTTAGATAGTATTATAATATATAAAATTCAAATTTATTATTAAAGATTACGCACACATATTTGAGGCAACAGTACCAAAACTATTTTGGATGATATACTGACAAGTAAAACGTCACGATCTCTGTTTTGCAATCAATCTTTTTCACTTTCTGGATTCATAAACTCCAAACAAAACTTGGATTAAGGAAATAAATAATGCGGACTTTGAATAGAAAACAGCCAATAAGTGAAATTAAGAAATAATCCACTTGACTAAGGTAAAACTTGCTTGCTTATTGAATTCTTTAATATTATTTTAAGAAAATCTTATAATTTGAGGATAAGAAATCTCAGTTCAATATCTTCAATCCAAACTAATGTGTCCTATCCTTTTGCTCATCTTCAAAACTGACAAATTTGGTTAAAAAATGGTAAATTTGTACATTGGTTAGTACTTAGTTTTTTTTTTGTAGTGAAATACAGTTTTCTGCATTTACACATTCTCAAGTCCATAAGTTCAAGTGTATTTTTGGACTACAAGTTTTATGATTGTGTAGTTGAAGCAGTCTGTGCTTCTACTACCATATTTTTGAAAGGTTATTCTACCTAGAATGACAGGTACAGAGAGAAGTATTGAATTTGGTGAAACACACATGTGCTCACACACACACACACACACACACACACACACACACACACACACACACAACCATAATGATGCCTGGAGTTACAAATAGAAAAGATCAAAGGTTTGTAAGGAAGATAGGTTGGCCAAATTTTAAATGAACAGAGATGAACTGAGGCAAAATGCCGGAAGGACAAACTTCCGATGCTAAGCAAAGCTTGGCCCACCTCCCTCAGGGTGGGGACGGTTGTGGAGAGAGCTGACAAGAACGTGTTCTCAGCAGGATAGACTAGTGCTGGTTTCAATGTGTCCCACATTAAATTAATCCATTAAATTAAATTTAATTATATTAAATTGATTCACATATTCTATACTTAACAGCTATGATTCTCAGATGTATGCCTATGTCAGAAGCATGTAATGAAGTAGTAAATTATAATTTGCTGGGACCTACCATCAGTGTTTCCCATTCTGTAGATCGGTAGGGGTGGCTTAAGCATTTGCATTTCTAAACTCTTCCTCGATGGACCTTGTCCCATTTCTTCTTCTTGCAAATAATGTACTATGAACAAGTGCAATGTGGCATTCTCTTTCTTTCGCCTCCAATGCTCGATAGGTGGACAGAGGACTGGTGAGATTAAAGGTAGTCATGAATTAATGAATCTGCAGCAGGAACGCTATAGGCGCTGCGGGCCATTCCTCAGGAATGCACTTGATCCCTCAGCCCTATAGGGTTGCAAACTTCCGTGTTGTGCACTGGAATCAAGTGGAGGCCAGTCATCAACCTGGTATTTTCTACTCAGTATGGTTCAGGAAAAAAAAATGGAGGGTCAGAGTGGGTGCTCTCAGTGGATGGGACAGAAGAGGCCAATTAGGTACACAGTGTAGTTCTGAAAGCCCCTTGTGGGTCGTGGTGGTTAGGAGGACAACAGTAGTTACATGGAAATGAGATGTGTCACAGTATTTGAGAGCTAAGGGAGACACGTGCCATGGTGGTAAGGACTGCGGCAGCTCTGTTTGTTTTTATAACAAGTGATAGCGCCCAGACGCTTTATATGGAGAGCAGTGAGGAGAGGGGTAACTGATCAATGAAACTTGATGTACCTCAGAGGTCTAGATATGGCAAGAAAGGAATTAACTTTGAAAGGAAGCGGTCCTACTGGAAGCAGCATGGTTTGAGTCACAGGAATCCATGAGAGTAAATTGTCCCTCAATTGAGCAGGGGAGAAGAAAGGAAAAGACGAGAAAAAGACACGGAAAAAAGAAAAGAGATGATCCAATGTCTAGAGTGCTTCTTATCTCCTAGTAAACGCTGTTCAAATGAGTTTTCTGGAAATGTGAACACTGGAATGTGGTAATTCGTTTTGATGATTTCTTCTGACTTTTGCTATAATGAGAAATTAAAGTTTAAAGAAAATGTGGGAGATCTTTTATTTTCTTCTTAATTTAATCAAGGCATTGTTATTTATCATCATGCATCATTCTCTTTCTGTACATTTTTAAGACAGCTAAGAACATTTTCTACCTGAGGGACAGCTTATTTAGTATTTTTTCTGTATAAAATAAAGAAGCAGTCTTGGCAGTATCATTAATACAGAGCAGATCAATGTTATATGATTCAGTTGTATAGATGGGGGATTTAATTATTCCCTGATATTTTGTAATTGTCAAAGCAAATTAATGTCAGTTGAAACATCTCATGTAAAAGAAAAATGCTAACATGTTATTTTAGATCAAACCTGTATACTATTTTTCAGAAATTCTTTATCGCAAATCCATATGCCATGTTTTCTTTTAACACATTTTTCCCAAAGATTAAACATTAAGTTGTTTTCAACTAGTTATACGCCCGTTCCATGTTTCATAGTGGGCAGGAATATCCTTCATTAATGTCAAATCTTGGATGTGCAATTCAGGAAAAGGGTGAAATTTCCAGAAAATGAAACAGAGGATTATATGACTTCTGATCAAGAGAAAGTGAGTTTGTTTTCCACTCAAAACAGTGTGAGACTAGGTGGTCGAATGAGTCAGAGGTAGAGGAAGAGCCAGAGGCTTAAAATGGAACTTGGAGTACATTTAGAATGTTTGAAACAGGTAAAAGAAAATAGGAAAGATTTTGCTGGTGCGACTACATATTTTTATTTTCGACAAACTGTGTACTCCATAGGTAGGGAAGCGGGCATGTTTAGTTGAGTTGGGGGGCTTGAGAAGAAAGATTGAAGGCTGGTTGGAGAATTATTTTCTTCATTGCAGGAGTTTTAAACAGAAATATGAAAATTATCAATGCGTTGTCAGTGAAATTATTGTAAGATTTTTTTAAGAGTCTTCAGTTACACTGTAGATTGACTGATCTAATCTTAGGTGATGACATTTTGATTCATGGAGGATTGGGAGATAGCAGTATGAGCAGATTTCTACTTGTTGTTAACCAATACCAAATTTAATGTTAGAAAGAGTTATTCTGCACCTTAGATTATGTCTTTGTTTTCACTGCTCTGTTGCTGTTGTGTATATACTATTACCAAGTTGTTATTAATGGGATACAAGTAAAAATGCCCTGTGGTCCTCATGGGAAGGTAAGGCATGCCCTTCATGTTTTGACTTTGCTCCTCATCACCGAATTTAAATCAGGAATAATAATCATGTGAGTATCTTAGACTATGAAAGGAAGGCAGTGTTGGAAATGACAGAGCAAGAAGTTAGATTCAGCCTAGTTATGAACACTGCTGGATAGCATTGTCTGGATATCCTTTTGAGTGAAATAAAAAAGGTTTATTTTAAGCGCTGTTTATCTTTTATAGTAGACTGTCTCCTAACTAATATCTTTAATATTTCTCAGCAAGTCATTTAAAAAATATTTAAAAGTATGATATGCTTGACATTTTTCTAGATTACACTAATAGGACTGAGCACTTTCCCCAACTTCCAAGAACAAATGCACAAACAAAAATACTTCCTGCCCTCATGGACACAACTTTCTAGCAGGGTGTTATACAATCAGAAGGACAAGTGCATTAAATGTATAATTTATTAAGTTAGGACTATACATCAAAAGGGAAGAAAAGGCAGAAAAAGTAGGAAAAAAGAGAAATACATGTTAAGCAAAAATTGAACTTTAAGATAAGAAGATCAGAAAAGACTTCTGAGCAGGTAACTTTAGATTTAAATTCCAAAGTGGAGAATGAAAACCATGCAGTTACAGAGTTTTAGAAAAGCCTTCTAGACAGATGCACTGTGACGGCCAGACTCTATGGACACATCTGTGCCTGGTTGTTCCCTGACAGCACAAGGAAGTACAGCTGAAAGTGATAAAAAAAAAGGAAGGAGTAGAAAGGAAAGATGTCAGAATGACAAGGGGCCCACGTGCAGCCCATTGCTGAGAGGATGACTGCTCTTAGGCAGGAGAGGACACACTTTTTCTCAGGTGAAAACAATAGGAGACTTCTCTCTGGTGACAATTCAATTTATGTTTCCGGAGTCAGCCAGTTTTGTTCACAGAAAGTAGACTGGCCTTTCCCCAGAAAACCCAGGAATCCAGTTAAGATACAATTAAGTTAGGTGGGAGATGATGGTTCATGGGATAATGGTGTATCCAGGATGTTTTTCTTTTTCCTATAACGAATATGTCCACTAGTGCCTGTTTTTATACACAGTAGCTATATTTAACAGAGATCAACTTGGAGAATTGGTACATACCCACGTCACATGTTAGTCATTGTGGTTTCCATCCCAGTCCCCTTGTCTCCCCCAAGCCCCTGTCTGCCCCCAGCCCTAGGGATGGAATCTATTTTAAAGGTAGAACTAGCCAAATGGGTGTGTGAGAGAAAAATAAAGATGTGGCAATAAAGGTATTATTTACATTTTGATAAAGTACCTGTAAAACCACAATTGCAATGAGCAGAAGTGAGAATACCTGACTTCAGTGAGAGCTGAAGGAATAGTATAGTGGTTAGAGCACTTGCCTGGCAAGTACAAAGCCCTGGGTTCCATTCCTCAGCACCTCATAAACAAGATATGGCAGTATATGCCAGTGATCACAGCGCTAGGGGAGCTGAGGCAGGAGGACTGCTATGAGTTTGGGGCCAGCCTGGGGTACATAGGGAATTCAGGGCCAACCTGGAGTACAGAGCAAGACCCTGCATTTAAAAAGAAAGAAAGAAAGAAAAGATGAGGAGGAAAAGAGGGAACATAGGGACAGAGAAAGCAGCTCGGTCTGTTTTCCAAGATTTTCAAGGATGAAAATAGGATTTTATTTTCTATTTTTTCCAAGGGCTGTTCTTTGTAGGCTCTGGACATAGAGGAAAATATAAGTGGCATGTGCAATATCCTCTCCCAGACATGCCACATCTTAATGGGGCAGTCTGACATACAGTGTCAGCTGTAGCTGGGCTGCTACGTAACTGAGTCTGGAATTATACATCTTGATTTACACAGATAGTTGGCAATTTTGAAATATAATTAAATCCAGCCTAGAATGTAGATTCTCTATGTTGCTTCTGATCTTCACATTTTACTCTTTAGCATAATTACCCATGAACTGGACATTGTCCTTAGGTAATTGACCAGCTTAGCTTCACTCTCTTACCGAATCGAAACTGTGCCAATGTCGTCAAGAGATTAATTATGAGAAGAAGTCTTAAGATATACCTTTCGCTATAAAATAATAATGCACTTTCATCTGTAGATACTGACAGTATCATTTGTTTGCTATTATTTGCTAACTGGTAAATTCCTATAACACTCATGTGTAAAGTATTTGATAGTAAGTTTATTTCCTACCATAAGAGTGAAGTATAACTTACCAATTTAATATAATATGACTTTTGTACACTGCATTGTGTTTTTTCCTCTCAATGTCATGGTTTTTAAAGACTGGAATAACGTTTTAAAAATTGTTCAGATTGTCCTCCTAAGCCAGCTGACCTAGCTGTTTTCACAATACTAGTGCTGGTGAGGACATGTTTCTGTTTATTTATTTAAACCATCTCTTTCAGTCAAAAAATTCAAAGTCTTTCTACCAGTTCATTGGTACTGAAATATCTAGCTCCATTGTCATTATTCTAAGGGCATGTCCCATTGTTCTTTTGAGTAATAGGTAAGGGCATGTGGAAAATCATTGTATACTGAGTGCATTGTACTTAATTGAATGTTGCTTTCTTGCATGTGAAAATAGCGAGAACTTATTTTAAAATTTAATGTTAATTGGTTGTGGCTCACAGTAATAATATCATTCATTCGTGTATATCCTTACCGTGTGTATTTCCTTCTGTGAATGCCAGCGATACAGAATGAGGCAAGGATGACTGGTGTGGGTGAGCTTCATGTGAGGGGTACATTGCATCTATCGGAATCACTGGTGAGATCACTAACACAGTATTGTGGCAAGTTTTCCAAGCCAACTATAATTTTACAATTTTCTCTCAAGAGTTTCTATGTAAAGAAATGAATGATGATTTTTCCTCCCAGTTAATTGGTAGGATATAATTACGAATGTCCTTCACATATTTTATAATGTAGTCAAACAGTGAGATTGTGTTTAATAAACGTAAGGACAATCGAGTAACAGTTGGCCATCGTTGAGTTCTCAGATTTCTTTTTATATTATTTGCACATAGTTTTCAGGATGTGAGTTATTATTTTATTCATAATATGTACTCACAATTTTACAAAATCATTATTAATAATAACATTATTATATTCAGATTACCTGGATTTATATTCCATAGGGCATGGCTTCTGAGTGCCACCAAGTTGTAAGGAGTTTCAAAGCCACCTTATATTGACAAAAATGTTTGAGACTGGAGACTGTTTTTGCTATGCCTTTGTTCTCTAAGATTAAAAATAAAGACAGAGTAAATGAAATGAATCTTACTGACAACGTTTACCCAAAACTAGAACTAAATAGTATAAAATGTTGTTACATAATCACAGATCAAATTCTAGGAATTCTGCCAAAAACTTGCCCTCCACTCTCTTTCTCAACATTTTCTTTTTATCTCTTACTATTCCTTATCATTTGATTTAGCTCTAAGGTAGAAAATTAATCTCAACCACATTCACTTTTCTATTTGAAACCAGAGAAGAATTCTCCTCATGAAGCACTAATGGATTCTGACATCCCCCCTGTAAGACTATCGCCAAAAACTCAAGGGGCTACACAAGAGAGTTGCTGGCACCAGGAGAGACGAGCACTGCTTAACTCAGAAACTTCTATCAGGGAGTTGTTATTATCCATATTGTATCTAAAGTGAGGCAGATGAACCATTTATCTGAAAAGAATGATCTTATTAATTCTGGAAAGTTTCCCTTGTGCTAAGTGTCATTATTCTAGAACCTCTTTGACCACTCACATATGTATGAATTTCATAGTATTGTAACATACATAAAGCACAAGTATAGATGCCTTGTGTCATACTAACTTCGTTTAAAGAAATATCCAATTTGTATAATTGAAATTTTTCAATCAATAGATTTTTGATCTATAGAATTGCTAGCTAAACCTAATGAATAATAGGACGTCTCAATAATCCAGTGCAGTTAGCCATTGCAGCATATGAAGAGTAGACATTTGATAGTAAACCTTATTAGACAATCAGCCTCATGCAAGCTGTTACTCAATATTAAAAATACTTTAAGCTACAATGTTGCTAATATTCATTCTGCAGCATAGTATTTATAAAACAAAATAAATGAATCCTCAGTAATATGAGAATAATTGCTTTTGATATTAAAATCTTTTTAAATGACTAATGCTGAAATGAACAATGTTGTAAACATTTAAAGCTATAAATCTAATTACATAGTAATGTAATTTCTATTAAATGTGCAGTTACAAATCTTAAATATGAGAAAAAATGCTATTTTATTATGTCTTGGTTAAATATAATAAAAATTATTAGACACAATGAAAAATATGAAATACAATGATTGTTTATAAAAAGCACTATAGTTAACAGTACTAAAGATCCAGGAACATCAATGTGTTTGTTTTGTGTTTGCAAATAATCTTTGGACACAAATTGAAAGAACAATAGTATTTACTAAAATTTGTACAACCTTATTATGAATCAAGTAGCCTGATCAGCGCTTTGTAAATATTAGCAGGTTAATCCCTAGAATGTTCTTCTCAGATATTATAAAACATCATTATGTCCATTTCAATTTTTACAAGTTTAAGATGTAGTATAATGTAAATAATGTACTTAAAGTAATATAGCTAGAAAGTGAAACATCAAGAATCTAAACAAATGTCCCTGAATTTATTGAACCTCTTAAGATTTGGTGTAGTTTTGAAAATTGCTATTATCATGCAAATAAATCTTTGTGCACATTCCTGACCTATAGTTATTAGAGCATTAGATGTAGTATGTATAGAATTTAAGAAACATTGTTTTAGCATAACACAGTATTTTATTCGGGCTCCTTTAATCTTCTTGAATGTTTTTCTTATGCCAAAATTATCTTCAGTTGACATTTTTAGAACATTAGTAAGAAGAAAAAAGTCAACTGAAAGTCATGATGGTCGCACATGATCACAAGATCACAACCTACTTGCATTCAAAGTCTCCTAAGAACTGAAATCAATTAAGCAGATAAGATAATAAGGAGAAATTATAGGCCTACCTTCTGTCCCTAAACATTTCAAAGTTATTTATTTTATGGAAAAGTCTATGGTGTTGGCTTTCACTTATGGTTTCTTTGCTTTTCCTATGGACTCATGTGCGTATTCCTAATTATAGTTTAAATCAATTCAGTAGCATTTGTTTTAGAGGTAGGTATTCGCTTAGAGTTATACAGTGTCATATCAACCTTTGTTATTCTTTCTGAAACCTTCAGTAAGTTACACTGACTGGCAACACGAGTATATTGGTGAATATTAGAGATCACTGAAAGAAATTCATTTATAAGACCCAGGACTGTCCAATCCTAAATAATCCGCTACAACGTGTATTAATCATTCTCTCCCATCCTCATTGGTCTTCTACCAAAGTCCTCTCTTGTTGCTGTCATCAATCTATGGTTACGTGCTGCGTATGCAACTTTTTTAAGGCACTGGTCTCTGCCACCTTAGCGCCTACACTACCTTCAAGCCAATGGAAATTCCCTTCCTATTTAATCCCAGAACTGCAATCACAAATCATTCTTATGTTTCTCCACAGAAATGTGATTCTTTTCCCCACTTCTTCTAGTCCACAACATAAAAATGCAGTGAACTCTTTCTGTCCACTGTAGCTATTGGCAGACCTCTCATACTTTCAGAAGCCATCATGGCTTCTCTATTCGTCCACACTCCTCAGCTTGTGGATAAACCAGAATGGCTTATCACAGCATCAGAGCCTGAAATAATCAAAGAACAGAAAAAAGAGCCTCAAACCAGTGGCGAGTAATAGAAACGAAGAGGTGACAAAAATCGGAAGGTTGGCCTGGCTTGTATTAAACCCCTTCTCATAAACTTACTACTGACATTACAGTATTTAGGGAGATAGGAGAATAGCCACAAGAAACTATTCATTCCTGGGCACTGAATTCCAAGTTGTCCTTTTTTTCCCCTAAGATAGAAAAAGAACTCAAGATACTTGTAAAGCAGGGCATAATGCCACTTTGATGAGGCTTTTTCAAGAATAACTGGTACATGAAATATGAGCAATTTGTCTATTTAAGACAAATTGGATTGCAGCTGGTGTTCAGAAGGATTCATTGACATTAATTTTAAAGTTGAAAGTGCTACATAAGCAATCATGAAATATAGGCACAGTCAAAATAAATGAGACGGTCTCTTAAGATATAAACTATTCACAGGGATTTTTCAACTCTAACACGTGGCAATCTTCTAAAATGAGCAATGTGTGTTTTTCTAGGTATCACTAGATGAATTTGATTAATTAAGGGTGAACTTTAAAGGTTGGTATTCTTGTAAATCTAAGGCTGAAGGAACGAAAAAGAAAGCAAAGATATAATGACATTGGATTTATAAGTAATTTTGGAGATCTTCCGCTAAGAAAGCCTTTAAATAAGATGTGCGATTCTTATTATGTTATGTAAGCGATAAAATCCCTTTTAGCTTTTGAATCCAGTCAGTTTATATTGTGGATTAATTATAATCATATACTTATAGAAAGGAAAATCACGTTCAATACATTGTTGCTTAATGTATTATTCAATACATTGTGGCTTCGCTATTCTCTATTAACAGAATTTAGACAGGCTTGCTGTTAGGAGAAAAGATTTTGCATTGAAAGAACTATTCAGAGCTGAAATTCTGATCTGATCAGGAAAATATTATTTCCATTTATTGGTCATGTTAGCCCACATGCCAAGTTTTTTGTTTTTGTTTGTTTGTTTGTTTGTTTTATACATCAGATCCCTGTTTGTTCTGGATTTATAGTTTACTGCATTTTAGTCAGACTCACGTCTCTACTGGTTTCAAGTGATTGTAGGTAGAAGAGGAATTTCCTCTGGAAGCTTTTCCTTGGCATCGCCAGGCATCCTTTTATACTCCGCAGCCCTGCCATGACTTCTTGGGGTCACTGAGGATTTCACTTGGTTCTCTCGTATTTTTCTTAGATTTCTGTCTCCTGGGAGAGATCTTTCCATCCGGTTACTCTAGCACTCGGACTTCAAGCAATTGTTGCTTTGCATTTGATAAAAGGCCTGACCAGGTCCTGACTACTTTCTTGCCTTAATCCTGGCTCAGAGCATCCTCTGGTCTCTTAAAGTTGCATGAAGGTGCTGTATGCATTAGAGGTCAGGGATTCTCTCAGTGGATTCTCTCTCTGACCCAGACATTTGCAGGTTTGTGTGTGTTGTGTGTGCTTTAGAGTTGTGTACAGTTTAGAGTTGATCTTTCTTCCCTCTTGCCCATTACTAGGCCTTCCTCACACAGCCTCAGTGTGTGTGCTCATTAAAGGTCCTTTGTAAAGGTAACAAAGAATTGACAACCAAATGAGGATGTACTATGTGATTGGTGTTTCTGAGGTTTTGCTTCATCCTAGAAGCACATGGGTACCAGGAAAAATTGTCTTGCGTGTTCAGCTGATCTATTTTTTTTTCAATGCCATTTTTTCTCTTACATTGACAATGGTCCCATAGTTCAAGGTGTTACTACCTCATAAAAGTGTGTCCCTTCCTAAAACCTTCATTTTTCATTAAATCGTTAGTATTACTGTGATTTTATATAAAGTGCAAATCCTTTCTTGACTTGTTTTTATTTCAAATGAAGTCGTTGCTATTTTTCTGTATCTTAGTTGTAATTAGAATGGCTGTATGGAGGTCCGCCTGCAATGTTTGCAGAAGTCAGCATTTCATTTAATATTGTAATGAATATTTTTATGTTTTTGGACGTGTATGTATGTATATATGTGTGTGTGCTCTCAAGCCTCTTGTATGTATGTGTGGAAGTAAAATTTCTGGGGCAATGTCTATATAAATCGTACATTTTAGTTAAATGTATTTGGGCTTCGTAGATGGTATTGCTTTATGTAATGAGCATGTATTTATGTTACCCACACACATTCCATTTTCCATTGTTCTTTCTTCCTTACTGAATGTTAGTTCTTTTCCTTGGTATCATATCCTCCTACTCAGTGAACCTCTTTTAGTAATTGTTTCTAACGTGAGCCTGCTCCAGATGAATTCTCCCAGTTTTAGTTACCTTGAAACTAGTTCTCTGTATTTTTCAAATTTAAGTATATGAATATAGTTTTGTTTCTGCATTGATTTTCTTTGAGACTTATTACATTCTGTCCTTTGACTTCTGGCTTTTAAAGTTCGAACTAAGAGTAGTTGATTTCTTTTACTTGAAGGCAAATGTCTTCTACTCTCCTACCTCATGGACACTGAATTTTAGTTTGCAATGTTTTCTTTCTTTTATGTGTGAATGTGATTTCAATTTGCTTCTCGGAGTTCCTTTTCTTGACATCTATGATTCTTTTTACACTAGGCTTATTTTCCAGTCTCTCAAGTGCAATTTAGGAATTTATTAGGATCTCTTCATTGCTAATATCTATATGCCATACTTTATCTCTCTACTATTCTATAAACAGTGATAATCACATTTAAATCTTTACTTCTTTTTCTTGGATTCTCCATGATTGTCTGTACCTATGCATCCTAATTTTTAACTATTACTAGAGATATCTTGTATGTTTTTCTATTTTGGAATCCCTGGACATTTGGCTTTCATCTACTCCTGATGAGTGGGAAGAAACTGTTTAGAATTTCTTCCTCTTTTTAGCTTTTTCCATAGCTTCTCAGCATCATTCTCTCAACCTGCAAATTAGTATTACTTTTTACTAATAGTTGGAAAGGACATTTGGTTTGAAATTTCTTTGATAAACATTTTTTTCTTCTCCTAGGATCTTGGACTTTGAAGTTGTGGTTCATTTGTTTCTCCTGTCTTAAAATAGATTTTTAAAATGTCTTTGTTGAGTTTAACTCTAGTTTCTTATTTTTAGGCAAATTGGGTAACTCTAAGCAAGTCCACGATGTCTGATACATAAACATTCACGTGTGATTTCTACTTAATTAAAATGATATTTTCCCCTCTTTCTACCATTTCTCACTGGTTAGTTTCAGTTTGATATTTAAATTTACTCTGTTCTGGGCTTCAAAAGGTCCATCAAATGATATTACTCACACTCTTGCTCCTGGCTTCCTGATGGCTTGGAGTAATGGGGAACCATCAGTGAAGAACGAACAACTGTGAAGCTCAGAGAGGTTAACAGCATTCATCTCTTCCTGAGGAGGCATCTCTACCTTTGGACTACACTGTCATAGTTGCTTTATTGTTGAGGGAACGGGATACCCAACACCCACTGAGGAACATTTCCGATCCAAACCGTTACATGCAGACACAGTGTTTACTTGGTCCCAGGAGCATTGAGTATTGACCCTTTCTTGACCTAAAAGTGGCTAAGGAAGTTCACTGCTGTTGCCTGCATGTGTTTAACTTGCTCTTGATTGATTTTTCAGTCCTCCCAACTCTTCCCACAGTAGTCACTTAGTTAATTTTTATCAGTTATTCCTTTGCATGTGACATCTGTACTAGAACTTCTGTTCCCGTCCCTACTCTGGTAATGTTAAAAATATTTTTGTGGCTCTACTGCTAACATAACCATGTTTTTGCACAAAGTTATGGGCTTTGTACTTATATTGTCTGCTTTGGGTTTGAGTGGAAAACTTAAAAATAATAAAAGATAAACAATAATCATGAGTAGACCACAAAATGCACATACATATCAATACAAATTATGCAGCAATGGGACACAGCAAAAATAAAGGAAATGTTATGTGGTGAATAAAAGATTTATGGAGTTGTTAAATAAGAATGTAAGTGGTGATGTATTGCAAAAGTAAGTCAGTAATTAAAGCACAGGGACCCAAACAAAAGGAGGAAGGGGAGAGCTCAGCTGGCTTCAGTCTGCCTGTGTCGGTGACTTTGAGTATTTTTCATTCCTCCAATTGGTCTAAGATTTGCAGTTTTTCCCTTGACATGCTGACCTTATCACACTGATGCTTTCTACCTGCAGCTAAGATACAAAATCAATGTAATCAAGCAGGCAAATCACTTAATACCGAAACAGCCTGATAATAGAGGAGAAAATCTCGTTATCGAGTGTCCTTGGATGTGCTTATCCATGTAAAAGACAAGTAGGCTGGCCTACTCGCAGGTGCATCTTGATTTACACTTACACATCAAATGTCTGACCTTTATTCTAAAAAGAATCCACTGGAATAGAATCCACTGAGCAAATATATAAGGCTAATTTTTTTAAAGATATCTGTCTTTGATGAAACCACGTGGTATATTGTTCTTTGTTTTTATCTTTCCCCCTTCTAAAACTGTTTAGTGAGGCTTAATTCAATTTCCTTCGTTCTCTCATTCCTACATTTTATCTAACATCAATTGGAAACCAGAGTTTTGATGGAACACTTTTAAAAGGATGAGGAAGCCTTGATAACGTCCTTCTCTTTTTAAATCATTCCCACCTCTTTTGGGAGAGATAAGAGTGGTTGGAAATATTAAGAAGAGCTCCCTTAAGCCCTCAGTTTTCCCACTTAAGTGTTTCCTTTACTGCTTTATTTTGTATTTAGAAAATTCCAAACCTTTGTATTTATAATACTAGCTTCATCAGTGTCCAATATTATCTCTTAAAATATATTTATAGACCATTCTGAAGTCTAGCAGTTAGAGCTATTGTGCATAAGTTCTCTTTTGATTTTTTAAATCAAATAAAATTAAAATTAAAATATTTCAAACATTACAAGAAGCTATAATGTAATGTTGAAGGAAATAACAAATTCTTTTTCATCTGGGTGGATGTTGTTTAATGTTAATATTTGTAGATTCCAGGGATTTTTTTCTCTTATCTAACTACATAATCGTTTCCTGGTAGTTTGCAGTTCATTTTCTTATCCTTACTGGCCATCACTGTACTTATATTTCAGTAAGTAAATGTTTGTGGAATATCTCCTTACATAAAATAGGGATTCAGCAAATATTTCACAATGGGAAAATGATTAAATAGAACACAAATGAAGATGAAATGCATTCCTCCTTGATGAGTAAGTACTTTCCTAACCAACAATTATTCATCGGTCCACAGATCTTCTACTACATAAATGTCTTTATAAGACTGGACTCCTAAAGTCATATAGATGAAGGATTAAAAATACTCTCTACAGATGTGTGGTTTTAAAAGGTTCTAAAACACAATTTTACCTAAATTATTTCTATTTTTATAGGATGCATGATTATGATATTAAGTATTTGTAGAATATCTACTTTTTGGGTAATTTTTTACCTCTGGAAAGTGGAGTGTAAGGGGAGAGAAACTGAGAAAGCAGAGAAAATATTTCTAGCTTAAATATGAGTCTTGGATAGTTTCCTGGGAATGGAGCAGTGGAGGAGACAGTGGGTCACGTCAAGCTCTCACAAGAGGTAGAACACGATCCATTGTGACAGAGCTGGTGTGGAGGTGAGCACACGGGAGAGTTGGCTTCAGATAGAATTGTGGTTTACTCAAGCACATACTCTGGAGAAGAAGTCTTCAGGGAGTTCTGGGTATACGTCAGAAGGAATTTCAAATTATTTATTGTGGAATGCAATCTAAGAAGATAAGAAAAGATGTGGGGGGTGCGATGCCAAAGAACTTTGAAAATGTATGAATATCAGGCATGTTTTACTGGTTTCCTCAGAGTATATGCTATTATTATTATACTTTTTTTTTCTTCCAATAGGACCTTTTCTGGTTTCTTGGCATTATATAGTAAATGTTACTTCTGCTCATTTTCTCTGTGTGTTTCTTTTTGTAACATAAATTTTATCTTTTTTGAGCAGTTTTTATTTAGGAAAACGTGCATTTGTGTGCACTTCAAGTGGTTTTATTTTTGGAAAACAAACAAAACTAAGTTTAAAAACATTTAAATATTTAAATTGGTCCTCTGAGGGGCTGGTGTTTGTAATGAGTTTCAAGGCAATTTGAAACAGTAAATGAAAGTGGAGATTTTGCATATTGTCAACCTTGTTACCTGGAGGCCGTAATCTGATGTCCACACAAGAGTTCAAGACTTTTTTTCCTTTTTCCATTCATGTTGGTTTTGCATTAAGTATACATAACAAATAGAGTGATTATTTCAACCCAGAAAACATCCGTCTCATGGGACTCTTAGAAATTGTAGAATGACAAACTGTAGAATAACTTTCTTTTTAATGTAGGAATAATAACGTATTTCAAGTGCAAAAGGGCCACAGATATTTCTGGAATTACCAAGATGGAGCAGATTGTTCAAGAGATAAGGATTGTTATTGTTCAGTGTGGACTTATTAACAAGAAGAAACAATTAAAATTATTATGCACAATTATTATAATGAAATGGCCTAGGTATAAGGAGGACAAAACCACTGGAGACGGCCAAAGATTAGAGACCCAAGATTGAGAGTCATCAGTGTTGATAATGAAGTCACCAAGTGTTTTGATGTGAGTAGTTAGGTAAAATGGTCAGTCTTCAAAAAATAAGAGGAAAAGCAAAGGAATGAAAATATGTTTATGTTTAAGGAGAAGGCTAGTACATGCAGCAAGAAAAATAAAAGTGCAATTCTTGCAAATGTAAGACCAAAACCATGGGACTTTATGGGAGGGGAGAAGAAAAGACATCGTGATCTTAGCTCAGCAATTAATGCACTTGCCTAGTAAGCCCAAGGCCCTGGAGTTGACTCCCTGGCACTGCATAAAATTTAGCTGAACATACCTGCAATTCCAGCACCTGAGATTTACACAAGTTTTGGGCCAGCCTAGAATATGTGGTTTCAGACCAGCCTGACCTATGGAGCAAGACCCTGTCAAAAAAAAAAGTGATTTTCAGCCCGTTAACAGATTTTTAAAGTCATAAAAATGTTGATTCTATCTATATCCAGGACTTTGTAGGTAGGAAGAATTAAATAGAGAAATCAGCTGCCATGTTATTAGTTATAAGGGAAAGCGGTTTCTTTGGTAGAAAGCAGCTCCAATTAGGGTTTTGGAATTAAAGGGAAAGTGCTCATGGTATAAACCAACACCACATGAGAGTTTTAGGAGCTATGCTAGGCCATTGCTCTGAGTGGGAATCTGAGAACAATGATGATGTATTTAAAGACTAAGTTCTAGAAAGCACTATGTGAATGGACGAAACTGGAAATATTTTTGCAACATTGCACCATACTCTGTTTTTGAGAAATATATTTTAGAAAAAGATTCCACTGATTACTTATTTGGGAGTGACCAGCTTTGGGAAAAATTATCTAATTGGTGGCATTTTACTTGCTTGAGAATCATCTCTACATAAAGGAAAAAAATATTCAAATAAGTACATGTAGAAGTATTAACATAAAAGTGTCTTAATCCTTTTTAAGTAGATGTAAATGTATTATTTGTGAATTTATTTTTATAACAATTATCCCTGCACATTATCGACAGAATAGAATCCGTGGTAGAGGCTGACTCTACATTGACTCTCTAATAAATTATAAAGGAGTTTTCTAAAAGTGAATGAAGTAGTGAAAGGGGAGATCCTTCAGGATTCGTTTTTCCTTTGCTGAATTAAGCAAGCAGAGAGATAACCACATTCAGCAATTGAGAAGAGAAAGTTGGCAGCTACTGAATAGAACCAGCTGGATAGAAGAGGTCAGTCAGCCGGAGAAAGGGAGAGAACTTCTAACAATAGTACCCTAAGTTAAGTGGCATTTGAAATTACAGAGATATGAGACTTTGGCTGAAGTACACCTTGGATTGCATTACTTATTGATGAAAAAAATATTTTATAAGTAAGTCGATAGTGAGGGTTTGTTATTCAATATTCCTCAGAAGGATAGATTTATATTTCAGCAGTGCAAGAATATATTCATACAAATGTATGAATAAATAACTTTTGAACAGTTTAGAGGACAAGAAGGGAGGACGAGGTGACAGTGGGTTTTATTTCTTGTGGAGGTTCAGTGTGAACAATAGAAAATTGAATATCATGTAGGTAGGAATTCCATTGTCAAATTGCAGCTCACATTTGTTAAGATCCTCGACTATCTTCCAAAAGGCATCTAATATCGTGTCTCACGTCATTGTTTTGGTGAAGAAATACATTAATAATTCATAAGGGAAACATTGAAATAGAAAAATAAAAATATTAGCATTCCTAACAGATAGGAAGTCAATGAAATATTGTTTTTGTCTAAATAGAGAAATATAGCAGATTTAAGTAACTGTGCTGCACACTTGTATTTTAAGAAGATAAAAAAGGAGGATTTGAAATAAAGACAAGCTTTAAATTCATTATGTAAATATGTAAAATTTAGCTCCTTTCGCATGTCACCAATTCTCAAAACTTCACAGAACCTTGGCTGTCAAACATGATTGCTTTTCCTAACTCCAACTCTTCCCGCATTAGAGCTTCATGTCTCTCTGGCATTTATCATATATGCATATAATTTCCAACAACAAAAATTTCATTGATACATCTATCTTCTGTAATCTAATTATATTTATCATGTATACTTATATTTTTGTGGTATACATTCATTTTACTGTAATCTTGGTAGGAAATCAGGATATATATATATACACTTTTGTGTTAAATCTTCAATATCTAATTGCAAGTATTTTTAATTACATAAATGAAAATTAACAGCAAAATCATAAAAACATTTGCTAACAAATAAAAATATTGTCATGTGATTAGTTTTGCTTTCACAACTAAATTGGATTCATAAGTGTAAAGTAATGTGTTAACTATGTCAAAATGAGTAGGAATGAGGCATTCTTACCATTAAGAAAAACAAAGCCAAAATCCCTATAAAAATTCGAAAGAAGCCGATATGTTTCACATATTGAGAATGCACAATCATTATAACTATTCTGTAGGAAAGGCTTCCCATACTTGGCTATTTAGATTTTCAGAAGAATTAAGACACTAATTTCTGTCTTCTAATTACATATATTCTGGGGAAAGAAATGATTCATAAGATAAATAGCTAGAAGTTTTGATTTCAAAAAAGAGTCATGTGCCTTTCAGAGTGGTAAGGGTGATAGTTAAAATGCCGTGGCTTTTAAGGAAGGTGACGCATAGAGTTTTCTTGAGTATTCTGTTATCTTCTACAGAAGAGTTGTCCTGGGTTGCTTATGAAAAGTTAGAATTTGGAGTTAGATGCAAAAGGCAACAAAACATTAGAACAGTTCTACCAAGAAATAGAAATTAACAGATAAATTAAAATCCTAGAAATAGAAAAGGGAACATATGGGGTAGTCAGAAATATGAAACAAAATGAAAACAACAGTGCAAAGTGATTGGATTTGCTTCTATAGACGTTAAGTGAAACCAGAGAAAAGCACACAATGGTGGAAAGCCTATAACCCAGTTCCTGTAGGTCGAGGCAGGAGGACTGAAAGTTAGATGGCACTTAGTAAGATTTTGTCTCAAATTACTAAAAAAAAAAAAAAAAAAAAAAGGCTGGGAGTGCCACCAAATACATAAAAACATAAGTAAATATTCAGTGAGGATAAGACAATAATAGATAACTGTCGACATTAATCTTGTAGATATGGAAACTTGCTGAATGAGAAATAATTTTTGAAATGTTTAAAAACTAACAAAGACGTAAGTAATTAAAATACATTTAAAATTCAAAGCAAATCACTTTATAGACATAAGCCACTGGAACAGAAGCCACTGAGTCAAACTGGTAAAAATGCCAGTGTAATCGAAACACCTTTCTAGAGGCTAATTGAAGACTAACAGGAAATTGAGACTATTCTGCAGTTTTGTAGTTTCACAGAGGATTCACTCTAACCCCAGAAAATTCCTGCTGTAAAGATTAGAGAAACATCTTTTTCTTGACTTTAGTAAATATAGAAGGGGAAATAATCATTGCGAGACACATCCAGGGCATTCTCCATCACAAATTCTTTGTCTCCAGGAAAAAAAAATGACTTTATAAAAATCCTGTCCAGCAGGTCTGGGATCAAGAAATTCTCCTCACTAATAGCTTCTTTAACTTTCTCATCACACCTACGTTAGGAAGAAGGGGACAAAGCTAGTCCACTGGAGAAATATTTGTACTTGTTGTCATCAAGAGACGCAAGCCTACTAAAATAAAACAAAAAGGACACTATAGGTAAATGTACATTTTTTCAAAAGAATGTATATAAAATGCCAACAGGTATGTGAAAAAGAATTCAATATCACTAATCGTTAGAGGAACTCAAGTCAAAGCCACATGGGTGTGTCACTGCACCCCAGTGACAATGGAGAGTAGAAGTAATGAGTGCTGTGAAGTTGTGGGGAGAAGCTTCCCTTTCACACAGTGGGTAGAAAAACATTATTAGTACAACCATTATAGAGAACAACATAGGTTCCTCCCAAAATTGTAAATGAGACAGTTCCATGTCTACCTAGTCATGAAAATGAAATTCAAGCAACCACTATGCCTCCTTCTTCACTGCAGCACAATTCACCATAGCCCACAAGTGGAAACCATCTAAATGTCTGTAAGATAATGAGTGGATAAAGAAATTTTGGTAAACACACACAGTGAGTTTGAATTCATCCATTAAAAAGAATGAAAGTGTGCTATTTGTAACAACTATACATCACTGTCTAATGGAACTTGGAGACGAGGTGTTAAGGAAGTAAGCCAGGCACAGGAAGATGAACATGGCTTTAATTTTCTTATACGTGGGATCTAAACATGTTGGTCTTATGCGATGTGAGAATTGAATGGCAATTAGCAGAAGCTAGGGAGAGGGAGCTTGTGGGAGGAGATGGGTACTGCATTTCATTGAACCAGGATTTGTGAGATGCTATCACCATAGCAACATAACTATAGAAAATAATAATGCGATGGACATTTCAAAAACTAAAAGCAAAATATATAGAGTTTCCCTCAGAAAGAAATGATGTTTCAAAAATAAGTAAGTCTAAAGTAATTTAAATACCCCACAATGTATGCATATGCACTTTTTATAATTTTATTTCACTTTAGAAATAAATTTAAAAAGAATCCGAAAACAGCAGAATATTACTTCTCTCCCACATTCCACCTCTGTGCCATAAGGGACCCAATATAGTAGCAGCAGGTTGCCCTGGAAAGAGGTGAAGGTCACAGAAGATCTTCGGAGGAAGCTGATTGAGAGAAGGTCAAATTCAAGAGACAGTAGTGGTGAACTGATATACCAAGAAAGAACAGAAGAGGGAATCTTACAAAAATGCCGGAACAAAAACTAGCAAAGACATACAAAGAGGGGCTTGGTAATACAGGCCTGTAATCTCAGCACTCTAAGAGGATGAAGAAAGGGGGTCCCAAGTTCCAGCCCATCACAAGCAACTTAAATACTTTGTCAGACCTCATCCAAAAAAAAAAAAAAAAAAACAAAGACCACAGTATCAAACATACATACCAAAAAATCAACAAATAGAAAAGTTACATACATGATAGTCACCTAAAACCCAACTCTAGGAACTCATTTATGTTGCTGTTGAGATATGTATATCTGCAAATGAATTTTGAATTTTCAAACACTCCAATACCCAGCCCTCACCCCCTCACAAGCTTGCACGTAGATATTTTCAGCAGGTTTCTACATAATTATCAAAGCCCGGAGGCAAAGGAATATCTTTCAGGAAGAATGAATGTATAAAGAAGAGAGTAAAAAGATACAAATTAATATTATTCTTCACCAAAAAGAAATGTGAATCAAGTCATGAATGGCATGGGCCATTTTAAATTTGAATCTTAGATGTCAGTATTGGAGGAAACTATGTGTGAAATCTCTTAGTGCCAGCTGTACTGTCTCACAATATTCTACAAATCTAAAACCCTTCTAAAATAAGGTTCTATTTTAGGACGCTTTGGCATTTTAAAGGTTATCTCAGTGAATTTTAAGATCTTGAGTTAGAGCTCATTATAGAAATCCCTTGATGGGTTGCACTGTGTGGTTTTCAAAATCAGCATATAAAAAAACCAAAATAACACCCAAATTCCTGGGATCAGCACCTGTTGGATATCCTTATTTCCTGTGACCAATACATGTAGTAAATAAAATAAGAAAAAGCTCAGGTATAGTTATGAACATCTAAGGTGTTCAAGCTCTGTTGGTTTTCATGGTATCATAAAAGTTTTTCAGCCAGAAGCCTCAAAATCAGACACATCTTGGTTTATTGAAAATTGTGTGTGTGTGTGTGTGTGTGTGTGTGTGTGTGTGTGTGTGTGTGTGTGTGTTTGTAGGTTAAGTGTGTAAACCACAAAAATCTCTTGCTCTCAAATATGTTAAATTGATTATTGATGTTTAAGTATATATCAATAATATAGAGAAAATTTAAGTGAATTCAACTAATTTCTCAATTATAAAATACATCTAATAGATATAATTTATAAAATTTGCCTAACAGATAAATAAATTAGATTTATTTTATTTTAGTGACAATATCCTGGCAAAGCTCTTTATAATCTCATCCATATATAATTTATAGCAATACAATTTCATGCTTTTTTAAAAATGAAATCCATAGACCAAACCATTACTGAAGAATAAGGGACATGAAGGTAAATCATTTGGCTCGCATAAGTAAACACATTAAAATATGATTCATTATGAAAAAGTAGAGGTAAAATATTTCTTTGGTAGGAACTGGAATCTCTAGTCTAAGGAGCTTTTCCTTTGGTATCACACACATGGACTAGTGTCCGCCTTCACTTTTAATGGACTTGCTCTGATTGGTTCGATAGCAGCCAATCCAAGCTCCTTTATCACCTCCTCCTACACTCCTAGCTAAGTATCCCCTTATCTTTCACCATCCTTTTCATGTTTCCTGAGAACTACAACGTTGATTTTATTTAAAGAAATGTGTTTGAAATGTTGAGTGATTTGGCTTTGATCTTCCATTTAGCTTAGATAATTCAATTCTTTGAGGATTAAAAGGACACAATTTGAATATAAATTATCAGACTGTCTCAATGTTATTTCAACCGAATTGGAGTATCTTGGTCACCAGTTTTGAAAACTTCCAGCTCTGTTGTAGGTAGCAGTAACATGTGTATCTCTTTTCACTTCATCTCACAAGATGTTGAGGAGAATTTTAATTTGGGGGAAAGTCTATACATTGGTCCTTTTTTTTTAATCTCTTCCACCAAAATTACAATATTTGAGGAAAGTTAGAAAAATCGTAAAATGTCCAATCGGAAATAAAAGAGGGAACACCTGTTCATGCACAGGCTTGAGTAATCAAACCTACCTACCAACCGCTAAAATTATTGCCTTTACCAACCAAACATTTCCTGATGCGAATGCTTTTGCTTTTCAGTTTTTGAAGTTCCCATAAGGCCAAGTAAGTGATAGAAAGTTTTCTTTTCTACAAATTTATGCATTCTATTTTTTCTTTCCAAGTATTTTGAAAGTTTCATAATATGGTGCAAAATAAAAATGATATATTACATTCCAAAAAATGTGAACTGGGTGGTAAATGCTCAATAAAATGATATATAGCATTCCATAAAATGTTAACTAGGTGGGAAATTCTCACCATCATCCAAAATTTGAAAAATATTTTATCATTACAATCATCAAATTCACACCGTAATCCTTATAACTTGGAGATGTTGGTGTTATTAGAGTGGGATTCTGCTGCTTTCTGATCTCCTGCTGTGATGCATCACAGTCATATTAAAATTATTAGATGAAACTTTTTCTGTTTATGAATTTTGGTAAATGAGCAAAATTTCTACTGTGAAAAAAATCAGTGCATATCAGTAGACCTTTAAGCAATATAACTTTCACTTTTAGGTCTGCTTCGTTATGTAGTATACCTACGGTTATATAAATGGATATATGATATAATTTCAGGTATGATAAGACCCAAATTGTAGAGCAGTGGCCATCTTTATAATGTGTTGATTTTGATTCTTTCTGGTGTGTACTAAGGACTCATAAAGTAGCATTTAATGATAGCTCTAATTTTATCTTTTGAAGAAGCCCTGTAATGATTTGGTGGCTGGCTGTACTTATTTACCTTTAACAATATATATAATCTTTTTTACCCCACATTCTGCCTTGGGTAGGAAGAACTCTCACTGTAGTTTTAATATGTAATTCCCCCAAATCTAAACTTGCTGAATGCTACATACACGCTGTTTGTACTTCTACTGAGAAGTATCTATTAAGGTAATTTGCCTTATCACGGACGGAGTTAATTTTTTTTTCTCAGTATTAGGTTTTTGAGTTTTTCAACATATTCTGGACGTAATCCTCTGTGAGTGCTTCTTCATTTTGTTATCCATTTCCTTTGCTATTTAGAAGTTTGTTATTTAATTTGATGTAACTCCAAATATCAGCTTTGATTTTATTTTCTGTGCTGCTGGAGTTCAATTCAGCAAATCATTGTCTGGATCTATGCCTTAAAGTGTTTTATTATAGCAGTTGCAAAATTTAAGGCCTTATGTTTGAGTCTTTGATCTCCTGTGAATTAATTTTTTAACAATATGAAAGACCAGCATCTACTTACAATCTTTTACACGTGAATATTCACTTTTCCCCACCACCAATTTTAAAGGGCTGTCTTTTCTCAAATGTCTGTTTTTGGTATGTTTTCCAAAAATTAGATTGCTACATATTGTGAGGATATATTCTGTGACTCTATTATATTTCTTTAGTCTTTTTTTCTGATTCTATGTTGTTTTTATTCTTACGACTCTTTAGTACACTCTGAAATCAGAAATTGTGATGCATCCGGCACTGTTTGTTCTTGTTATTGTCCACTTGTTGGTTTGGTCTAGGATTTTTTTTTTCTTTTTGGTCACTCAGTGATTTTTGTGCATTCATATGACTTTTAGAATAGTTTTGCAGCCCTATTAAGTTTGCCATTGTATTTTGGTGACACTGACTCTGTAGATTGTTCGTAACTTGGCCATGGTAACAATGCTCATGTTGACAATCTGTGTGGGGGGGACAGCTGCCCATTTTGGTGAATATGGTGAATCTTCTTTAATTTCTTTTTCCAATGCTCTAGAGTTTTTAATGTAGTAGTCTTTTAACTCCTTGGTTATATCTTTTTCTAAAGCTTATTTTACTGTCATCCTTACATGGCTAGAATCCTGAATCCTTGGCTCTGAACACTTGCTATTTCTTCCAAGGTGGTCTAATTTCTTTTATTCCTTAAGTTGATTGATTTATCATAATTTGTATATCTTTAAAAAATATTGCAAACCCACTAATACATTTCATATTTTTTTATATTCTGTGTATTGATTTTATGAAGTAATGCCTCCCATTCTGTCTTGTCTTCTCATGAACATGCTTAGGTCTTATGTAAATTTCGGTTTCTTATCAAAGTTCATAACACATAATTTGTACTCAATACATGTTTAATGTAATAGAAAAGGTAAACTTTCTAACCATCAAAATTAAACCCATCAAGAAATTATCTCTTTTTAAAATTACCTTTTCTCTTTCTTCATCTATTTTTACTCATAATATCCATTTATAATACATTAACGTTTTCATTATAAGAATATATTTTGAACATTATTCAGCAAAATATACGTCATAATGGCAAAGGATTAGAAAATGAGCGAGAAATAGACATTTTGAAGATTTTCAGTTTCTTCATTCTTTAATATTGTATTGTTATTTGTCAACAATATTTTACAGATTACAGATTTTATATGATTTTCTATTTTTCATAAAAATGGGCATTTTTTCAATTTCGACTCAATATATGAGCCCAAAATATGTTCAGTACTCTATTAAATAGAATTAGATACTCATGAAGGAGTAGATACTTGTGTGTATTTAAAATGATACAAAGATACATATGGCATAAATATTAATTATCAACATATAATCTAGCAAGTGATTTTGAATCTTTAGAAATCCTTTAAGGCAGACACTTGTCACCATGCAAATGGAGAAATAAAACTCTTAGAGTGACTAGAAATAACCTTCTTACATAATTGATAATTATAGTAGCATAATTACATGCCAATCTTCCAGATCTCTTATTCTACAAATTTTAAATTTTGATTATGAGATAATAATTTTTATTGTGCTCATAATCAGTTCATCATCAATATTAATCATTTTGTAATATTATACAAGTCTGTAACATTTAGAAACATTTAATATATTGAGAATATTATTTCTTGTTTGATGTCTAAGCCTAGACAGGCTCAAAGTTCCTCAACGACAATACGAGGGTCTAATCTGTGGCACGCTAGCATAAGAAGCATGACAATATTTTTACTTGAAAGAGACAATTCTTATACAGCTAATTATGTAGAAAATTTTATGAATTGTTGGTGTGATTATAAATGGCTGTTTGGAATTAGTAGTTAAATGTTTAAACGCATCATTCCCTATGTTTTGATATTTAATGTTTGAAATGTTTTATTATTTGATCTTGATTATTTTTGTCACGATGTGATACTAATTTTCAGTAGTTATTTCTAAAGTTTAAGCACTCATTATACTTGAAACATAGGATGGTGGTTAATGAAATGATACAGTAGCTAAGCCTGGTGGCACAGATCTGTAACTCAAGGACGTTAGGGGCCTGAGACAAGAAGATCGCAAGCTCAAATCCAGCCAGGGCAACTTAGCATTTTAGTGAGAACTTATTTCAGAATTGAAAAAAAAAAAGGCCCGTGATGTGCCTCAGTGCAGAAGGCTCGGATGTATCACAGTACCACAATAAATAAATAAATAAATAAATAAGAACTATTTCTAGTACCTCAAAAATTTAAAGACTAACATACTAAAATAAATAGGAACTTTAAGAAAAAGGAGATAATATAATAAGTTTCTAAAAATTAGCATCATTATTAGTAAAAATCAAATGGAAACCAAAATGAAAAACTGCTACATGTTATTAGAATTGTAAAATTAAAACAGAGACTAAAATAAAAAATGGTAAAGCCAAGTGTTGATAGGATTCCGGGCAACTGTAACTTTTTGCTAAACATTTATCTAAGAGAAATAACATATGAGACTAAACAAAAATGTATCTGAAACATGCATAACAGTTTTATTTATAGTCATTTCATGTAAAAGCCATAAAAATATTTTTTCATCTGTTGAATCTGTATGTAAATTGTCATATACTTATAAAATATAATATTATGGATAATACTTGGCAACTGAAAATCTAATGCCGATATATATATATATATATATATATATATATATATATATATATATATATATATATATATCATGCTAAGGGAAAGAAGCCAGAAATAGAAAGCTATAGATTTTTGTTTTCAGTTATATATCATCTGGAAAAGACAGAACTCTACGTGATCAGCAAGGCCTCAGCCAATGGATTGATTCCTGACTATTTGGAACGCTCAAGGCTTTATCTTGATTCTATATATTGGACAAAACTCAACTCCACTGCACAACTAAAATAAAAAGTATGTACATTACATCTCAGTAAATTTTCCAAGATAGAATTTTTGGATTTAAAAATTTCTGAATTAATGAGTGAATGAGTGAATATATTTGGGCTGAAGTTCTCAAGACCTCCAATTTTTTTTCCCTTTTTATCCGTATATACATGCAACATACAATGATTACACTGAGCTTGAGTATTTTGTGCATATATATGTATATATATACATACATACATATATATATATATATATATATATATATATATATATATATATCAACATTACCATATCTTCCTCTCTCTTAAGACATCTCCACTTTATACTGTTTTTAATACATGTTAACTTCAAAGATAAATGATCACAGAGTGAGTCAAGGTCTCACTCTGCAGTCCAGGCTGGTCCTGAATTCACTATGTAGCCCAGGCTGGCTTAGAAACCATGGCAGTCTTTCTGCCTCAGCCTCCTGGTGCTAGGATTACAGACATTTGCCATGACATATGTCTTATGTGGTGCTAAGGAGTTAAACCCAGAACTTGAGAGAAAAAGAGTTAATAATATCTACCTAAATGAAAGAGTTAAATAAACCAAACGACTAAGAAAAATACTTGAGCTTTTAAATCAAGGAAGAAAGTGGAAAAATAAATTTACAAATTAAGAAAAAATAACACAAGACCTTAATTTTCATGACACTTTCTTTGGACAAAATTTCTTACACATTCGTGTGAACTCGGACCATCCTACACATGTGTACTCTGCTTGGTTTTTCTCTTACTCTGTAGTTCTTTGGTTCTTGGCTCTCTTCAATAGTTACTTCATCTCGACTATCATATATATTCTTTAACTTTTTAAAATTTTATTGTAAATTTTGCATGGGAATGCTTTTCTTTTATTCACTTCAGTAACACAAGCTTCTTAAAACTAAGTACAATTTTTAATATATATTATTGAATGAATTATAAACACAATAAGCTTGACTTTTTCACATATAAAATAACCACAAAGAAGAGTGAGTCTTCTTTTTTAGGTCTAGAAACAAATGTGTATAAACATTAATAAACCAAATATTTACAATTTCCGGTTTAGTACAATTATAAGAGGTATGAAGGTATGGCTTGTCATTAAATGTATTTAAAAACTACTAATATGGGGCTGGAGGAATAGCTCAATGGTTAAAGCACTTGCCTAACAAACGTTAAGTCAAGCTGTGAGTACCCGAGTTTGATTCCCCGGTACCACATCAGGTGGGCATAGTGGCGCACACCTGTAATTGTCTTGAGTCCAAGACCTACCTGAGCCCCCTTGTGAGTTCAGTACTAGCATGGGCACCAGAGCAAGACTCTCCCCCCCAAAAAATCTATTAATATTATAAGATGGATTTTAAGTGTGTAGAATAAACCTTAAAATACAAAAGATTTATTCAAAAAAACTTATTTTTCAAAATCTTATTTGCAAGATATTCTGCCTTTCCTTCATATTCTAAAAGAGAAATGTATTTAGTCCTCATCTTTCTCACGAGGGTCCAGAATATTGAGCTCCAAAACTCAAGACAACAGGTGGTTCTCAATGTGGCCTCTGTCCGCAGGAACAGCATCACTTGCAAAAAATGCAAGAAATGCAAAATTTTTAGGCTTAACTAAAGACCTCCTGAGTCTGAAAGGTTATGCCCAGAAGTTTATGTTAGGTGATTCTTTGCAAGATACATTTCATGAATGCCATGGTTACCTATTTTGTGCCATTTTTTCCTTTGCTTCTATTACGTCTCTAGTTATATGTCATCTTAAGGGAAAATTAAGAAAAGAATCTTTCTTTTTGCTAAAATATTCCTTCTAGAGCTATTTCTTATTGAGTGACAACAATTCCAAGCTTGCTCAGTTCTGTTATACTGGTGCTATTTCTGAGTCCATAAGAAAGTGTAAAAATAATTCTATTTCCATCACTCAGTTTGTTAATCACAATTGTGGCAACTGTACGTGAAGATTTCCTTTTAGATTAATAATAATAGTCAACATTCGGAAGCACTGCATTCCAGAATTCCGTGCTGATGTCTCGTGGTAGCACAGTCTTATGTGGAAACTAAATGAAACATGAAAAAATGAAGTATATTCCACATCAGTAACAGTGTTTGTATATGATAACTTGAAATAAAATCAATAAATGGGCAACTTGCTGCAGACGCAAACTCAGATACCACGTGTCTCCCACGGGGCAGTTATATATGGTTTCAAATGATTTTCCAGATAGGTCTTGCAGTAGAATGTACTAACATTTGCTGAAGGACTTAAGCAAAAAAGGATTAGATACATTCTTAGGATAAGATTTGTGAGTGAAGTTGCCTTAATACTAAGGAATAAAATGATATTTCCTTTAAATAATTCTTATTGTAAAAGCAACACATTTGCTACAAAATTAGAAGATTTGCATATATCAAATGAATTGCATTCTATGTTTAAAGAGGAGAATGACAATGAATATTTTGAAATATTATATCATACAGAATTTTTAGAAAAAGCAGAGACTAAAGAATTCTGCCTGGGCTCAAATTTTGGCTCTAACATTTACCAAATCCATACAACATTGGGCTTGTTATTTATTGAATCTTAATGTTGGACACTTCTCATTGATAATACAAAGTCATATGCCTCATAGCCATGCACTGATTATAAAATAAGTTAAAAATCTTGTTAATGTGAACACTGCTTTTTGCACAAGATCAATATTTAAAGGTAATAAGAATTATTTAAATTCATGGAGATAATTTTATTTAAGAAATCTTTATTGACATAACTCAGTCTGCATCTTCACTGTAATCTGGATTGTTTGTCTCAATCATGAATCTTTACCCATTATTAAGCACCTGCGATATCAATTTCAGAGTTTGGTGAAAAATGTCCTATATAAAAACATTCCTCTTTGCCATTTCAGGCATGCTTCGTTCATCATGTATATCATAATTGTTCTTGTGTGATATTTTGGTAGAACATGTAGACAATATGAACAGAATGAGACCTACTTGCTAATCCTAAAAAGGCTTACAGCTCTTGGAGTAAATTGCGTTTTTGTGCAATATACGGGGTGACTAATACAAAGAGAAAAGTATTTCCCTCTGACACAGAGGAAGAAGAGTGACAGAGTGTAAGGACATTTCCTCAGTGCTTGTAAGAATCAGACAATTGATTCTCACAAAAAGACTAAGAAATGAGATCATCGTTGTTCCCATTGAACACATGTCAGCATACCAAATCAGAAATTTTAAGGTGACTTTCTGCAAGTCACACATCTTGTCACAGTTGGTAGAATACAGTACTCTATTTAAAATAATCTGATTCCAGCCCAGCATTTTTTTATTGCTTTGTATTTGGGAGGATGACAGAGAGAAAATCAATTTCCACCTCCACTCCGTATCTTTTCTGTTTTAACTTCTCTTATGCTTGAGTTATTGATCCTCAGTGACTGAAGAGAATGCAAGTGTTTGGCTGTTGTCTTTGGATATGGTAAATTGTCATGGACTGGGTGTCATAGTCACTTTCTTGTCTTCAGGACACATAGCTGACACACACATCTTAATGGAGGGAGGCCTATTTCAGTTCACAGTTTAGAGTGCTCAGTTTATTCATGGCCTGCTGCCAGTGGTGGAGAAGCATATTTGAGGGTCTGAGTGTGAGAAAGATGTTGGCTGTATAATATCGTGAGCAGAGCAGAGGAAAATGCAGTGGTTGCGTGGAAATGTCCCTTCCAGACCATACCCTCAGTGACCCATCCCTCCAACCAGGCCCCGCCTCCTAACAACAAAGGAACTCACCAATAGATTAATTCATTTGAAGAAATCAATCTGAATCAATCACAATACAAATACATGAAGGGTATGCTTGAGGGGTATTCTAGATTCAAACCAAAATGTGAGGTAGAGTGTAAGCAACGGAAGTTTATTTGGCTCATTTATCTGTAGGATGTGAGGCCAACGATCCGGGGAATATACCTCGTGACGTTTTGGGGCTGTGTCCCTCTGTGTCATCAGTGAAAGGAGCACCCATAGAGAGTGTAGAAGTAAGAATGCAGGAGAGAGCTCACTTACACAGCAACGTCATTGCCTGATGACGGACCATCAACCCTCTCTTTAAATGAGTAAATCGGTGAAAATGGAAGCCTCGTGGCTTGATCACCTTTTAAAGCTCCCACCTCTTAAAATCACCAACGCCACCAACTTTGCACACACGTTTAAGAAATAGCATTCGACTTAAAGCAAAAAGCAAAGTGAAATAGGAGGGTAGGGTGGAGGAGAAGGGAGGGAGGGGAAGGTGGGGGGAGGGACAGGAAGAGAGTGAGAAAGCCCTTGTGTCCTTGGCAGGATGCGTATGTGCACAAAATGCTCAACTCCATTGTAAACCTTAAATTTTGCATATAGATATAGATATAGATATAGATATAGTTATATATTGATATATATATAATATCAATATATATTGATATATATATATATATATATCAATAAAATGGGGGAAAAAGAAATAACATTCAAGTTATAGCAGTACATCTCCCTTGAGAGGTTGATTTTTATTACATGGAATTATAATATAATTAGACATGTTTCTAACTGTAAATCAAAGCAACACCGGAAATTAATTTCTTCAGGTAAATCTTAACAATAAAGTGTCTTATATCCCTTAGAGTCTCATAAAATATTAAACTCAATAAGCTCATTACTTGTACTATTTTGTTCTAAAATCATTTCATTTTGTAACATATGAAAACAATTTGTTAAATGATGGATAAATAAGTTTTAAGAATTACTTGCGTATGTTAGTGAAGAAATGAAAAAAGAAAGTTTCCTGTAAGAATGTACCTGTTATGTCAGTAGGTCCTTTTTGCAAAACTGTTGTAATTCTGGTACTTGAAAATCCACAGATTATAAACTTCTTCTATACGTACCAAGCTATCTTGGCACATTTGATTTGATTGGGTTTGTAATCTGAGACTATAAAAAAGTGTCACTTTTATTTGAGGTAATTTTGACATAACATCTTCCCCAAACAGGTACCATATAAAAATGGTCTTGACCAAATGGAAACTATCTCTCTCAGTCAAAACAGTGAAGAAGGCATCACAGAAATTAAATACAGTACTGTGTGCAAATCCAGTCCCTTTCTATAACATGTATGTAGAATGCATCTCCTTTTACTATGATACATAGTTCATCTTGACGCTAAATTCATCCTTGCATGCTGGCATTCCCATCATATTTCTTTTCCACTAAAACACAAAGTGTCCATTCATTAAATATATCATAAAAGCTTTGAAGGCTATGACCAAAATAATATGGTGATCTCTGAACATCTGGAAAATTCTTGTCCACATTAAATTAAAAAATAATTGTTTCAATATCACTTCTGAGAGGTCCTGCTGTGTCCCAGCTATTGATCCAGTGACAGCTGTGGTAGGCAATTCATCCACTTCGTCACCACCAATGTCAGTAGCTACCCCTTCCGTAACTGGTCTGCGTTAGGAATTTCAATTACAGTTTTAAATAAATTATATCACTCAATGGCTGCTCTCATCTCACAAGTTGGCTACTACACATTTTTTTGGCAAATGAGAAATTGACACGTAACAATTAAAAGGCTGACTTGAAGTAAACCTCTACTAGGTGGTAAATAATTTGGCTTAGGTTTGTTTGCAAAACTAATTGTGCGTATGACCTCTTGGAAATAGTCATTGAAGGAACTTCGGAAGTCAAGTAGAAAATCGCAGACTTTCTCCTTCTTACAGCCCTATGACCTTTCTGGATACTTCCCAGGGTGCTGTCCAAATCGATAAGCAATTTAAATGTTGTTTCAATAGTTTGGTCTCTTTTCTGTATCTTTTTTTATTCAATGAAGCCGTTCTTACCTTAAGCATCTCAAATCTCTATCTGCATTCTTTACAGAGCATTTTTTCAAGATTCTAAAATCAGATCAGGAAACTTCCATTGATCTTGACATTTTGCTTGCTTGCCCTACATGATTTTCAGTTCGTATTGAGGTCACCGCTAAGTGTGTCATATGGCTGGCTCACATCAACCTTACAGTCATGTGACCCCACCACCCTGTCATCCCCTGTAGAAGCAGGGGCTAGGAAGCAGAATGAAAACAGATTCTTAAGCCAACATGGCCTCAACAGCCAAAGAGAACTTAGAGGCTGTTTCTACCTTCAAGATTTTTTATATACAATCGTCATTTGTGTATATGGATATTCTCATTTCTGATATATCTGTCCCCCACGCTGTCATCTATCTATCTAAAGTTAAAAATGTTGCCATTGTTGCTAATAAAAGTGAAATTTATACTTATATCCCCTCTGGCTCTCACCAAGTACCTAAATACATCAGAGTAAAATTCGGATGGAGTGCACTTATATACCTAAACTTCTTAATTATACATCTCACTAACAAATTCTGCTTCCCATGAAAGGAAATTTGGGGCAATTTCAAGACCAAAGGCAAAAATACTTATCATTATGACATTTTCAACTGTACAGTCCAGAGAAGTGAGGGTGGTGGCAGAAGCAGCTGTCAAGATAATGTTCTGGACTATGCAAGTTGTATCAAGATCTCGGTTGACATCAGTGTATTAGCCGGAAGGGTTGTATACCGATGTTGAGTGTAAGCTGACATGCAGAGGAAAATTTAAGAAATAGAGAACAATATAAAACATTACAGAGAAAGTGGAATTTTATTTTTAAATGAGAGAAATGTTAGGGTGAGAAAAACATGCTATAATTTCTTATATAGACCCAATAATGTTATCTTTCTTTTCTATGTGGAAGCTAAGCTAAAAATTTTAAGACTTTTATTTAAATTGATCTGTGGCCTTAAGTTATCCTTTTTTCTTTATATTTGTCTTTACAGTACAGATTTGAGGAAGGTTCATTGTCATTACTGTACATCTAACACTACTCAACAGCATTGTCTTTTTTTGAGGAATGACTGATCGCATGGCTTCAGGACATATTAAAAATGAAGAAGAAATAATGTTTTGTGAGAATAAAAATATTACTAAGATTCGGGCAGGTAGTGGAGGCCTGCCTGCAATTCCAGGTCTGTGGGAGGCTCAAGCAGGAGCACTGTAATCGGAAGAACATTCTGGGTGATTTAGCAAATTAGTAAGACCTCATCTCAAAATAAGAATTAAAAAAGGTTGTGGGCGTATCTCAGTGCAGTCTCTAGATTCTATCCTCAGTACCATAAAAAATATTTAGATGCAATTTAATAAAATTACCAGGAAATTTCCTTGCAGGTGGCATAGAAAGATCGCCTGAACTCCCTAGGGTTCTAGTGACTTCAGTCACTAGTACAACAGAGCATCGGTCACTAAGTTGGGACAATACTGGTGAGACATGACTGGTTCCCTGGATTGAGAACATGGCAGATATTAAACAGTAAATAGTTTATTATTAGGACCCAATATATTTTGCATTTATATGGCTGAAAAACATGAAAAAGTCAAGTTATTTTTTAAATGATGTGAATAGAACACATCTATAAAAAGGGGAAATTTGCCCTCTAAGCGTTTTGCAAGGACTCTTCTAGGTGAGAGATCGCCTGCTGCCCCAGATAGCACCTACTCTTTCCTTCTTCATCCTTGGGAGTTTTTAACTCCACTTATTACTTTTTTAACTGTCCAAATCCTTTTATCTTTATAGCCCATATGGCCTCCCCACCTGAATTGGGTAAATGCAGCCCTGATCTAATTTAATGCCCATATTTAAGGACATTTTAAATATCTCATCACTAAGTCCATAAACAACTATGCTAATGTACAAAGTGGCTCAGCCTTGCTCAAAACACATTGCATTTTCCAGCACCAGAAAATCACATTTACTTTCATTTAAAAGTGTTTGATATTGAATTTGCTTTCCTCTGGACTGTAATTAACAACATTCTGAACTGCTTACAAGATTCAATTGACTGACACTATTAATCACACATTCACAGAGAAATTGGCTATTACATTTGATTTTTTTTTCCCTCTTTCTTATGTGTTCTTGGCACCTAATCACTGCTTAAAACTAAGGAAATGGGCCTTTGCACCACGGTCCATGGACATTTATTTTCTTAGTGTATTTAGTCTATAAAGATTTTTCTCTTTGCAATTGGATCTTGATTCTAAATGTCTGTAGTCATGGAATCAAACCAAGAAACTCTTTCTTGTCAAGAAGAACAGTTTATTCCAGGTAATTAAATCCGGGAATGTTCAAAGAAATCCCAGCAAGAAGAATAAATTAGGTTCTATCAAGAGATATAGGTCATTCCTCATGAATGGATACTGACAAAACCATTTTATGAGAAGCTTTAAAAAGCCATTAAGAATTTTGAAAGTTTCGAAAAACTGCGCATTTTATAGAGGAGAACAACAGCACTTAGTTCTATAGTTTTGAAATGTACTTCAGACATTCATAGATGCTTTCTTTTTATATTGATAGTGTCTTAGAGCCTGCATCAAAGATTTGTGTGCAAAAGTATACAGATGCTCCAAAGTGTTTTTGTTTATTGGTTTCAATTTGCCCAAATGCCATTTGGAAAAGGGGAAAAAAAAAACCCAAGAAAATGTACATATCAAAAGAGAATTGATGTAGAAAACAAAAGCTATTCCTAATGATTGTAATGATTGTAGAACCTCTCTCTCTCTCTCTCTCTCTCTCTCTCTCTCTCTCTCTCTCTCTCTCTCTCTCTCTCTATATATATATATATATATATATATATATATATATATATATATATAATTTTTTTGTACTAGAAGTTGAAAACAGGATCTTTACACCGAGCTACATTTCCAGCTCTTTTTGTTGGGTTGCTTTTTGTTTTTGTTTTTTTTTTTTTGTTGTTTTTTGAATCAGGTTCTCAGGAAGTTGCTAAATTGCCCGGGGTTGGGCTTGACCTTGCAAACTTGCAACTTCCTACCTTCACCTCTCAGATTTCTGGATTCAGACATAAGTGAGGCAGGCCTGGTTCCTTATTAATACATATTACATAGATATGCATTGTATACATAAGCCCCAGAGGCAAACCCTATACCCAGGAAATGTAGAAATATATTTTTATCTCATCCATTATTTTTTTCTTAGAATTGAAACAAATATATATATTTCTTTAATACTTGATGAGAATAGTATTTTAATCCGAATACCTAAATATTTTCTTAGCACATTCCTAGGCATAGTTGAAAATTAACTAATAAAAGTGGTAACTAGAAGGTTAAATTATACTGAGATGGTTAAGAAGATAGATAAGTAGGTTGTTCAGGTTTGAGTATGGTCTGTGACAACCCATGGATGTGAAGCCAAGTTATCCAATCTTTCCTCAACTCCAAATTATGGTAAAAAGATAATATTGTTATACCAGGTTGTTAACAATATTTAAAGAGTGGCTGGAATAAAGTAAGCACTCGATTGGAACTCCTGCCTGGTGTTATTATTCCTTAATAAGCGAACACCTAAATTGAATCCCAGAATTAAGAACCTATGTCCGTCTATCAATGTTACAATTTTTCTAGGAATCATCCAACAGTCTTAAACCTTCACTTTAAATGAATATAGCAATAAAAGGGGAAAAAAAGTATCTTGCAAGAATAAATCTGATTACAATGAGTTTTCCTATTTCGTTCTTCTCCTGATACAACTGACACAACTTCATCACATTTCTAACCCAACACCTCTGACACTCCTGATTCCACTACACACATGCACATGTGTGTGTGCTCACACACACAAGTATATGCATTATAATCAAGTAATTCTGGACAAAAATAAAAATGATTTTATAACACGATATTCTGAGCGACTTGCAGCTGTGAGACTTCTCCGTATTTTAAGCTCTTTTGTACTTGTTAGGATTTCTGCGAGGGAAAGAGAAATCATAGCTTGTCATTTTTTTAAGCCACAGTGCTTGTGCATATACGATGACCCCGATCGTACTGGCCTTAGGCAGTTTTAACGCTTGGTATGTAGCTATATGGTGTTGCCGTCATAATCATCTCTCCAAAGCTTTAAATTATTTAAGAATGAAGACTATGTATGTTTTTCTATTAGAGGCCAGGTACGACCACGGCATCTGGGGCAGAAATGTGAGAAGTGAATTGGAAAAACATCGCTTTTCTCTTCCTCCTCCAACTCTCTCGTTTCCTTTCACAAGGTTTACAAACTTTTTTCGTTTTCCTTATCTATCTTTCTTTTTCTTTTCTTTCCATCTTTTCTACCTTTTGTGACTTTTTTCTTCTTCCTTCTCTAAATGAATTCACCTTGTTTTATTAGTTGTATGAAATAATACAATGTAGTAAATATCAAGAAATATTTAATGAACTAAGAGTATTCGATTTTCATTCACAATATTGAAAAAGTATTTGACATTAGGCCTCATTAAAGTGTTAAATAGAAGCACAAAGCACCAATGCAAAGAAACAGCAGAAGTTTAGAGAATCATTCTAAAAGTGTTTTGGTAATTTGAGCTAACATAGGCAATTTGATAAGAGTGTCTTCTACACATTTTTATTAGTTTTGTGCTGTGTTTTTTATTCAGGCTACAGTTTCTGTGTTTGTCACCCCTGTGTGTGTGTGTGTGTGTGTGTGTGTGTGTGTGTGTGTGTGTGTGTGAGTGTGTGTGTGTGTACAGGATGATAGAATTTCAAAATGGATTTTTTCAAACCTATTAGGCATTATTATTATTTCAAAACTTGTTTTCTAAGCAAAAAGTAAATTCGGTATTAAAGGATATAATCATTTATGGTACACATTATATTACACATTTTCACATCACAAGGACATGAAAACACCCATAACATGAAGGAAGGAAGGTTTATTTTAGCTCACAGGTTCAGGAGATCTCAGTCCATTTATGGGTGGATGATAATTGAAGAAGATTCTGGTGGAGGCCTAGATAGTGAACAAGCTGTTCATAGCATCCAAACAGGAAGTTGAGGCTGAGAGGAAACGTGGAGCCAATGTGTTCTTTTCAGGTCACATCCCAGTGATAAACTTCTTCCAGGTCAAGCCCAAATTAATCACACATTCAAAACAGGTTCACCTTTTTACAACACAGGAAATCAATGGATTCACTGTCGTGACTGAATCACATTCCAAACGTGAAGCTTTTCAAGGACATTCAGATTTAAATCATAACGCACTCAGTAATTAATTTCTCACCTAGTAGACAGAATGAAAGTCTTCTGTTAAGTTTTACCAATAGAATCTCTTGTCTCAATTGTCATATTTTGAAGCATTTTAAAAATTAATTTCATGTACTGCATAAGTTCATACAAATGTGTCAGAATGTCATATTTTATGTCTCTTTATTATGTATAGACTTAGCATCAATATGACATATGTGTCCTTAGTGTCTTTCTATAAGAATATAAAATAGCAAGTTAAATAAATTAAAAGAATATATAAAATTTGAAGCACTACTACATTCCGGTTCCTAGTATTTCTAGAAATAGCTTTCTCATTTCCCAAAAAATATTTTTGACTGTTGGCTAATACAAAAAGTCTCACAGTGAAATATTTACCTAACGAATTAATATACACCTAGAATAATAAACTTTTGATACTATTTTAATATTGTATTTATTCTGTAGATTTTATTGTGATTGAATCTCAGTCAGCATACAGAGTACTTATTTATATTAGCTTTTATTGTGTGTATTTTAAGGGTTTCCTAAATATTTCTACTGTAATTTATGATAATTAAAGGTATAAAATCAACAATACTGTGTTTACTTATATTATAAATTTTTATGATGGTTTATTTAAAATTAAATAGATTGGATTCTTTAGAATATTTTAAGTAAACAGCGTGGTGGGTGGAAGAGAAATTCCTCATACACTGCTCCTACGTGTACCTATTGCTCCTACGTGTACCTAGTCACATCATGAGAAACATCCCTCCTAAAGGGGAACATCTGGCACAACTGATGAGCTTACACTGACTCCTCTTTATCCTCTTAAGTGCATGTTTGACTTACAGTTTCACTCTTGATCTAGTGCATTGAATAGCTTTTAAAAATATGATAATATGTACCTATCATCATATAAACAGTAGGAACACTGTATCTTTCCTTCCTTTAAAATCCTCCAAGATCTTAACTTTCATCCCTTCCTCCGTTGTGATCGCTTCAAATCCATTGATATTTATGCTGCCTTAATTGTATAGGCTTTTCAAGAATATCATGGAGCTGAATTCCTAGTATATGAAGAATTATATTGGAAACTTTTATTTAATAAACTTTCTTCCATGTCTTTCCTTGGCTTAGTAGCATATCTTTTTATAATAAAGTAATATATCATTTACTGATTTATAAAGTGATTTGCAATTTGTAAAATTAGATATATGTTTATTTTTATTGATTGTAGTTATGGATGGAATCTTATAATTTTGGATTAAGAAAGAATGACCTGGTACATGCCCTGAATAACATACAATTAAAATTAAAAATAAGGGGATAACCCTCGAGGGAACCCCTCCCAGAGAGCAGAAGCTCTTACCCCACTGTTGTTTCTAAATGAAAATCTGTTCTACCTGTTCAAAAAGCATTTTATTGATGTTCTCTCATTTATCAGAAAATGATTTAATATGATTTTATGACAACCATGTTAGCTAAAATATATTCAGTCTTTTAAAAATATCATATTGTACTTTTGGTTGTATTCATTGTATTTTATCAGAAGGATTAAAACTTTCTATGCTTGCAATTTGGGGTTCATTTTTAAACTGCATTACTCTATATAATATGTATCAATGCTGTTCATAGAATTCCCAGTAATTATTATGTTTGGTAAATCTCTACAGAATGGTTACAGAAATTGGGAGATGGCAATGAAATTTTGCATAAAAATTTGACACAAAATGCTGGTTAATCCTAATAGTAATGGTGGTTTTGGTTTTAGAGTTGCATGTATACGTATATACATATATGTATATGTGTCTGTGTATATGTGTACACATACATATGTATATACAAATGCATAAATTTTGTAGTTCACTACAAAACTAAAACTGTTTCTTCAAAACAAATATATTCCTGATTAAAACTGGCATATGCAATGAAGCTTATTAAATTATAAGGTTAAATAAATAGGATTCAAAACACTTTCCTTGAAAGCCTTAATGATAAAAAAGTAATATTCGCATGACAAATGAGAAAGATATTCTTGTGTTCATGAGCCTATACTTCTGAAAGTTTCTCATGATCATCTCATGCTATTACTCACGACTTTGTTTTCAAATTTGGGTTTAACTATGCTTTGTTCTAAAAATAAAAAAAAATAATAGCAAGGAGTTATTTTGAAATTACCTTTAGAAAAAGCCATATTCTGTATTATCCACCATCTTCCTTTTGTTTCTCTCACACTGAAGAAGGCCATGCATGTTGTGGGCAGCACTTGATAGAGGCCTATGGGACAACATTTTAACTAAGCTAAGTCCGCTGTCCAAAAGCTTGCGAGCAACAATATCCTCTGTCTCCAAGAATGGCTAGTGGTCTCCTTGGTCATGCATTCAGAAAATAAAATAGCCTATTGGACATCTCGGTTGAAGCTTTGTGAGAGACCTGCAGACGCGACATCTCACTAATCCATGCCCACATACTTGGTCTTCAAGTAATGGATGATGAAGAGTAGTTGTTCCAAGCTGCTGAATTTAGGAATATTGTGCAACTACAAATAACGGGTATATTCCTATTTAAGAGGAGTACCTCATCTATTTCAGTATCCAGAGAACCGAATGGATCCCTGGGAAACATCTTTAGCTACTGGCTGGCATATACTCCTTTACTGATAAATAGAAATTTTGATTTTTGGCTTTCTGGTAGAGTGATTTAAAAATTTATAAATTGATAAAATGGTATTAACATCATTTAAAAGTTTTTTTTTAAATAATGAAATCTAGAACTTAACTTTTAAGTCATACTCCAAGACACAATATTTTACATTGAACAAAGGGTTTATTTGAATTTTTTATCCATACAATAATGAAGAAAAAGGGTAAATTATAGTAAGAGTCATACTCAATAAGAGTACACCAGTATATATCCTAAACATATTTACCCAGAGGGATTGTTTCTTAGTTTACAGAGATTATAGGAATAATTGAGGAATTATCCCAATGGCATTACTTTTTTACACAATTTATTTTATTTATGAGTTTAATCTGTGGTGATCCAGAGAACATAACATGCTCCCTAAAGAGCAAACCAATTAGTAAAATGATATAGATGAATTCTGTCAGGATTCTAGGACACCACTTAATAAAAGAAATACTAGTTGGCTAATAAATGTTACTTTTGTGGATGTGAGGCAATATTATGTTTCCTAGATAATCCCTTCTTTACATTCAGACAAAACTTGATTCACTTTTGATCAAATCATTTGTTACGTATTTGTACACAGGAGACTTTCCTTCTGTGAGGTGTATTGGCCACTTTTTAATTATAGAGTATTTAAGTGAGACATTTATAATATATAACACATTTCCAAAACAAGCATATTTCTATTGTTGATTTTTAGCGTTATAACTAGCAGTAAATATTATGTGATTCAGCAAGTGATAAGAGTTATTTTAATAAAGTCTAAAGTTTTGTAGGGGATGGCTTGGTAAAATAAAGTCACAAAACACAGATGTTTAAAGGAATTTTCCTTCCAACTCTTCTGCATAGATTCATATAAACATATTTTAATTTCTATTTTTGTGCACATACAGAAAAAATAAAATGTCAATAAGTAGTGTGACAGGTTTTTTTTTAATTTTTGCTTTGATTATTGCAATTTGGCTAAAATTATAATGGTTATCCAAGGCTTTAGAATCACGAGTCTTTCTTTTATATTAACACCAAATATAATATTTTGTCAAATGTTACTTCTTGGGAATAAGTAGGATTCTTTAGTTGGCCTCAACCTGTCTTTCACTGGAGAAGCCAAAACCACGCTCCCAAATTTCTGATGTGCTTGTGGCTTTGCTATTTGGATAGAATTTGATTTCAAGTTCTTTTTTATAGTCTGAGATTATGCCAAAAAAAAAAAAAATCAGGCAGTGTTTGTAGTCACTGATAAACATGACTTGAATAAATCTAGTTGAGTTGGTGAAGGGTAATATGTCAGACGAGGGTTGGTGTACCTGATGAATAGAAGGGGTCGATGAAAAACTTGAGAAGAAAAACAAGTTCATGGGTAAGGAAGACAACACCAAGAATACACATTGACATACACTGACCCAGGTTGCTGTGATTCCTGAGGATCTCCTCTGACGTCCCCCTACAGGATCACGTAGCTATGATGTAAGGCTAACGCTGACATTCTACCGCAGATTGTCAGTAGCGTACAGATAGAAGAATTTACCTAGTAGCCCATGGTTCTCGTCCTATAAACAAGGGATACTTTGGATTCTATATTGACACCTGAAGACATGCTATTGTGAAAGACACTCTCAGCCAGATCTAAAGAGCTTGTATATATTTTTTACATCTTCACCACTGACCACTTTTATAATGTGAGGATATTCCAGCTATTTGTTGTTTTGTATCAAAGCAACCCAAAATAAAGTGGCTTAAGTTTTTGGAAAATAATATCTTCTGTGGTTCTGTGTTCTGACTGTTAGGTGGTGACCAGTTTCTACTGAGTTTTTTGGGGGTGCCTGGAGTAAAGTGAGTTGTGGGCTTCATATTTTCCAATAAGGATACACCAGTGGTCTTTAAATAGTTGACTTTTTTCCCGACGAAGTTTGTCACTTTCTGGTGATGCATCATAACTCAAAAAAGAGTACTTACTGGAATGTCATATGACACCTTAGAAGAGTGTCCTTATGAGTATCTCATGAACCCTCAGTGCATGTGATGGTCCTCTTACTATGGCCTGAGAGATCAGTAGTGCTAGAAGTTGAGAAGTTAAGATCTATGCTAAATAATATTTTACTTAAATTTTTAAGACACATAGAATTAAAAAGCACAAGGCAAAAGGCAGCCTAAATCATGTAACAAATATTCTTTTGACATCTCTTTAATGAAAAATAACAATTGCTATTTCTTTAAGTGTGAGAAATTGGCAAAAGCTTGGTATTAAATATAAATAAGTTGTTCATTGTCTCTGTAATTCACCCCTGTACAATTTTGAATATGAGTGACAAAATTACTCTTCTGCAACGTGAACTACTCAGGTTCCTCTGTAGTTTCTAAAGACATACTTCTGCAGTGAGGGCATGGTTTGCGGTTGTTTTCTAAATCCCTGGCTGGCTTATTTTGGATCTAAATTGAAGCCTGTGAACAACCCATATTCACACAAAGCTTTTTGAAACAAAAGAAACCTTGCCTGAATGAACATTTATGTAAAAATACATTTATTTTTCATCCTGGCAAAATTCCTAAGGTTTAATGAAGCAAAACCATTGAAAGAGAAAGTTCAGTGATGTGAGAACACAAAGAATACATCTAAAAATACCCTAGAAGGCTAACCATTTTGCCTTTCCATACGATGGCCAGACTTAGATGTTGTCCTTGACATAAATAAAAGTATCAGCCTTCTGTTTCACACTGTGAGTACAGATTTTTCATATAGCTGAGTTTCCGAACTAATACGGTGTGAACATGTTAATCTGAAGGATGCTTTATTAAATATGATTGAGGTTAGATTTTACCACCATTATCCACTTTAAAACTTTTTCACTGTGGAGTAGTGCATGGTTGTTTACCAACAATGAGGAAAAATAAAGAATTTTGGGGGCAGTAATGAAAGCCTCCCAGTGATGCTGTCCTAAGACACTACAATATGAATGTGGCTCATCTGAGGAGCTTTTAAGCTACAGTGCCAGGTATTATTATAAGGAGTAGCTTACGTATTTTGACTAATTTCCATATAATCCCTTTCACCTAAATAGGTATATTTTTTCAACTTTATTTACAAGGATGTGAGGATCACCTTTATAAAGCGATGCTGTTAATAAGTGAGAAAGCCAGACGTAAGGTTCAGGTTTGCCTGTCTTCAAATCCACTACTCATGTGTTCACATCTGGCTTCTGGTAAGCTTCAGGTGAGGCTTAAAAATATGGCAGTTCAAATGTTCTCCGTGCTTGGAACAAAACCACTCATCAACCCAAACAGGAAAATATAATTAAGAAAATAAATAAAGGATGTCACATGAGGATGTTATGATCCCTGGCTCAAGTTTTGACTCTTAGTAATTTCATTTGAAAGCCTAGTTTTCCCAGCATCTTATCTTGCTGTACTAATCTTTAAAAAGGGATTTTAAACGAAGAGATTAAACGATCAATGTTTATTTAATTATCTAGAGACATTATCCTTCCTTAATCTAATCTGAGGTAATTGAGTGCAAAACCTATTTAGCATGGACTGTCCTTATTTACCCCTGTCTTAATAGATCTCTAGCTAGACATAGGGGTTATATTACAAGACTGAGTTAGATGTCTTCTGTGGATTCTTTCTTTCTTTCTTCTTCCATCATGCTTTGTCGTTCTCTTAAAGTAGGTGTGTGGAGTACAGAAGCTCATGAGGAACAGTTTCCAACAAAAAGCAAAGCCTTTGGAAACATGATTTTTTCTTAAGTAGAGTATCATTCTAGTAGTAAAAATGTGTGCTAGATTTCCTTTTGCACACTGGGAATCACTAATAATACTGTTAGAAAACAGATGTTAAGAATCTGTACTGGGCCTTTTTAGATTCTCAAAGTTCCTTTAGCTTTACCAGCAAATAGCTTAAATGTTAAGAGTCCGGAGTAAGGAGTCATATCAACTTCAACCTACTACGTTTCTCTTGTACGAGGTCACTATATTGAAAATACTATGCTAATTTGAACTTAGAAATCTTAGAAAGATAAGGTTGAAGTATTTTAACAAAATTTTTGGGAATATTAAAGACAGAAAATAAAATTGGTTGAGTTCATTAGGATTTGGCTTTTAAATACTTTATAGTATCCATTGCTTCAGTTTTGTGTTATACAGTTACATTTACAAATTCAATATAAATACGCTGCATTGATGCTTTTCCATATTAAAGATTTAAACATTAGCCAGAATTTAATCAGGTGGTTTTTTTTCAAGCTCCCAATTGCATTTGGATGAACTCCTTAGATATTCTATTAACATGTGAATGATTTGCATAAAGTATATTTATACTCTACGGGCTACTGAAGAATCAATTGATATTTTCTCTGCAGTATTAATGGTTCCATTTACTATTGTACTTGTGGGAAATGGGGTTCTATAATTGGATACTGGTAACAAACTTTATAGCTTATTAGCTTAGGATAATTATCCATGTGTTATATTACACACTGAATTGCAATTGAAAGTAGTGAATTATATTATTTAAGAGAAGTTGCAGCCAAAAAGTAGTTAAGTTGTTATTGTACCTATTGACTTGCAATGAAAATGAACGTATTAATTGAAAGGCTTTTGTAGAACTTGTAAACAATGTACCAATTTAACTATTTTTCTCTTGTTCTTTTTTATTTTATAACTTGCTGCTTGCCATTTCAGGAAGTAGAGGTTTGTATACTGCTTTTGTGTTTTATACATTATTTTAGATTTTGTACGAATTGTTCCATTTAAATTACTCACGGGCACTCAATTCATTGCTTTCTCCTTTAGGATGACTATTTCCGCACTTGGAATCCAGGAAAACCCTTTGATCGGGGTAAGATGCTAATTATTTTTAAAATAAAAAAATTAAAGTATAGAAATTGTGTACTCAAAAAGTGATACTTATCGTTAGGGTGGGCCTTGAAGTAGTAATTGGGGATGCTTATCTACATGAAAAATTATGCAGTATTTTTTATTTCATCATAATACAGTTAGAAACAGGCTAAATAATTACCATAATTGTGTTAGAATTTTTTTTATGAGATACAAGACTGAGGTGACTGGTTCGGACTACTGAAGTTTACCATGGCCATTTTTGCTAGGTGATACGAATCATTATATCTGGTTATTATATCCTAGCAAGGGCCAAAGAGAAAAGTTTTATATTAAATTATTAGTTCTCCATCTCTGTGCACGAAGCTTGAAGTTCTAGTTAGAAAGAACGATAGAGCAGTTCCGGGGTTTAAAAAAAAAAAAGGAACATCAACCTGGGTATGTGGGTATAATACTTTTATGTGTGCAATGAGAATAATAACATCAAAATGAACACAATAATTATTGCATAAATAACTTCATTCCTTGGTACTAGAACTTGGGAATCTTTCATTTAAGATGTGAAACAACACCCATTTTTGCTTAAAATAGGCTTATCAAGAGTCTTGCAAAAGCGATGCTTGACCAAACAACAATTGCCACTTAGCTATCAGTGAATTTTCCATTACAAAAATGAAACACTTGGAGTAATTGAATTATAAAGTGAAGTATTTATTTTGGCTTAGGGTTCCAGAGGTCTCAGTTCCAGACTGAGTGGCCTCTGTGTTTGGGTCATCTGGCAAGGAAGGCTCACTTTGGTGGGGTAACAAGGTAGAGCACACTGCCTGCATCATGAACTAGGAAATACAAGCATTTTGAGAGCCCCACATCCCCTTTGAGAGCATTACTGCAGGAACTTAAGGAACTCCCACAAGGTCTCACCTGTTAAAAAGTTCTACTACTATTACATTTGTATATTAATAAAAATAGTGGGAAAAAAGTTCTACTACCTTCCTATAACATTACTGTGGAACCAGACCTTTAACATAAACCCGTTTGGAGATACTAATCATCAAAACTGTATCAACTGATAAGCAGAAATATTTTCAAAAATGTTTAGGAAATTCACTGAATGATAGAGGCATATAAGATTTCCAATGGGAAATTAGAATTATTGCTGTGTCTAGGAACATTTTATTTAATATTTGGAAAGAATGTCAGAAAACAAACACCAATGAAGAAGAATCAAAATCCATGGACCCAAACATGGACTGTATCTATATAAATATTAACCTAAAATCTGAAACATTCATTCACATTTAATCCTCTTGTTAAAATTAGTCTCTTTTTATATGCATTGTGCTATTTCATTGTTATTAAATATTTCATTTATGGGATGCATATAGTATAATTCAAAAAATTGATTTGAGTTACTAATAAGCCATGCCAATTTGCTAAAAGACAGACAAGAAAAAAATAGTCACACAGAGACTAAGAGGTATTTATGTACTTGTTTGGGAAATGAATTGTTGTCATGGAATGAACAAACTGAAAACTGAGGGCTGTCTATGGTAAGAATGTTAGCATTGACGTTGGCTGTGTTTGGTGCATCCAGACTAAATATGCTCCAATATTTTTCTTCTAGTGTTTTTAATTGTATTTTGATTTGTAACTTATCTGTCAGTTATTTTTAAAACAATGCAATATGAGAGGCTATCAAAACTAAATGCACACCCTTTTTTCCATTTTATAGTTCTTAACCTATTAACTTGTTAATTGAGCCATTTTTATTACTCAAAGAATTGATTATGATGATAATAACCAATTTTATAAAGATGTCTAATAATGAATCATTACTGTGTTTGATACATATTTGAACATTTAGCCATCGCAATAGCCCTTAAGTGCAGGTGAGGAAACTGAGATACTAAAGTTGTTCAATTCTTCCTTGTGGTGTATTCCTATGAAGCAATGGACTTGGGATTTGAGTTTGCACAGTTTGACATCTGAATCCCTTTTCCTAATTATATCATGACACTGACACTCATGTAGCACCATTGAATAAATAGTAGGCTAATTATTTTATCAACTCATGTTGACTGTACCTATTAATACAATTCAGTGTCACACTTCCTTCCACACGTGTGTGCTGTGTGCAGTAATCCTTTTTCTACCCTCCTACAAAGTTCATTCATTAAAAATAAAAACAAATGTTTACTTGAATAAACGTTAGAAATAGAGTTCATTAGATTTATTTCTATGTGTCAAACAACGTTTTGTAGACTATCAGATCTACTTGATTTGGGGCTTTGGGTTAAAATAACTGATCTATTTATAGATCACATTAAGAAGCAAAGCGAAGTTTTTCAATTCTCATGTATTTATGAAAACATAGACTTGAGATGTGAATATTTCTAATATGTTTCTTGTACTTTCAAAGGTAAGATTATTCTTTCAAACGTCACTTTAAAAAACTAATTAATCTATTGGTTTTTATGTGTTCATTGTTTTTGATATATTTTTTCTACTGACATATGAGCATAGAGTGTTGAAAGTTTACTTCTGTTCTTGGAGCTGATATTTATACCAATTTAATCATATTTATTTAATGTTCCATTTTATGTAGAGTGGTCAAAAATGTATAATAATTAAAATACCACTAATGAAAATGTTAGTATTTTATAATTTGAGTGTTTTAACTTCTCAGAAAAAGTTCTTTCTACACATATGAATAATGAAGTAGAGAAATGCATACGTGTGTGTGTGTGTGTGTGTGTGTGTGTGTGTTTGTGTGCATTTTGGTCCTTTTTTATATTTAGGTACATACTTGTTTATATATGCATAAATACCTATATCTGCATCTGCAATCTTCTTGACAAAATCAACTAATCATCCATATATAAAGGCTAAAATATGATGTAATATATGTTTGAATTTTAAAAAATATATAAAAGCTAAGAGCCACATTGCCAATATCATCTTTTAAAATAGTCTCACTTGATCTAATCCATTTCTCTCATCATCCTTGTCGCTTTCTGAAGCAGGTGTACAAGTCCTCTTTTGTGAGACATGGTTTAAGCACTGTGAATGTTGCTGCTTTGTATCACGGAAAGGAAAGGCAGGCTTGTAATGAGTTACGGATCCTGGCTTGGTGGCACAGACCCATAACCCTGCACTCTGGGAGCCTGATGCAGAGGACCACAAGTTTGAGCCCACCCTGGGCACTTTAACAAATTAACATGACTCTGTGACTTTGTTTTTTTTAAAAAAGTAACATAACTCAATTTGAAGGCCCTCAGCTCAGTTGCCCAGTATTGGTATCAAGAGAAAAAAAAAATCTAAATTAGAGTGGGTCTTTTAATTTGCCTTATGAACTGGATTTGTCGCTATCAACTTCTATTTCCTTCCCAAAGTCAGAATCACTCTGAAAGGTTAACATTTCCTCACAACAGCACAACTGAAGATGCTTAGCAAGGAGACCAGAGTGAGTGGCCAGCATGGCACAATAAAAGTCTTCAGAGTGACGGGCAAAATTTGAGGAGATTAATGAAAAGGAATCTTTAACTTAGATATATTTTTTAAATTTTTAAACATTCGCCGCATATTTTGATCACACCGTTTTCTTATTTATCTTCTTGATTGATTGTAGTTTTAAAATCTAATTTGAGCTTCTTTTCATCAGTTGTGATGTTCCCTCTTTTATTTTATTTTATTTATTTTTTTTTTAGTTCCTACAATAAGAATTGAAAACCTGTGATACCTTCAAGGTTTTAAACAGAAACATTCTGGTGATGGCAATTCAGCTGCGATATAAAAGAAAGGGCACTGATGCCAAAAATAAATCGTTCTTTATTTCTCCAACTTGAATTTTCTGTGCTATTACTTATCTTCATTAGTGTAGTTAATCATGACTTGACACAACAGAAACCAGCTGAAAAATAGTTCTAATGAGGACATGCGTCTTCTTGGATAAGGCACACAATTCTCTGTTTACTGTGACAAACTGAAAGGGAAAAACTCATAAGTGAACCCATCGTGATAGTGTAATAAAGACTTTAATGAATTTAATAAATCTTTACAAAATATGCTGTGCTTTCTAGAAATAAGTATGCACTTACTTTTTCCTCTCAAATAATAACCCTGCTTTATTTTGGGCCATAGATTAATTGGGGCGTGTGGCAGAGAAACCATTCATACTTCTCCTAGTGATTCTTAAAAGCTGTTTAGAAAACCTGTTTGGACTAAAGTCCTACGTCTGCAGGTATCGCCTTGTATTCAGAAATTCATTTTCTTAGCATGGAATAGATATCTAAGGACCGTGAGATGAAAATCAGGGAAGACAAATATTTTGTATGTATTTCCCGTGATGAACCTTCTAAGCCAGCTTGCTGCACTTGATACTGACCTATTGAAAATTACAGTTAATAGATTAATAATTAGGAAAGTAGATGTAAATATGTCAAAAGATTTCTGATCAAATCATTTTCATGTTATGAATGAGATTACCCTGCCCTTTAGAGTTCTGGAGATATGAAATGAGGGAAGGGAGGTGTAGCTGTGACTTAGAAGAGCGAATTTTGGTCTTTCTGTGTTCCTTTGATCATGTCCTATCCCTGTAAATCAGGACTTTTACCAGCTCTGATTCACATTCTAAATTGCACTGAACAAACATTTATAAATAGGAAGTAGGTGAGGAAATCATTTTTAAGCTCTGCCTGTAAAAATGAATCCAGGAAAATCAGTACATGAAGAGCAAACCTTATAATTAGAGGTGCCATTCTTGGAAAAATCGGGGGGGGGGGGGTAGTTGAGAACTAAAATGTCTTCCATTTGTAAGGACAGTCACATGCTTACCTATGTGCTTATGCATTGGTTTTTTGCTATTGTTGTTGTTTGTTTTCGCAGGGCATGTTTTAAAAACTTTATCTCATCCTCATTTTTCCCTGTCTATTTTCTAAATGTTTCCCACGTACCAACAGGCACAGCCTGACATGTCCCTCTGCAGTGAATCTCCGTCTACAAAGCCAAAGCAGTTAAGATTTATCATCTGAGGCTTTTGTCTGTTCAATGAACAACGTGGTTCATAAATTGTGCTTGTGATTATTTCCAAAACTGAAAAAAAAGTGTTTGGAAAAAATGTACCTCAAAGTTAGCTCCATCTTCTTAAAATGCGTTCTCAGACTGGTGGATAAATATCGCATTATGACAAAAGTTATGTAGATTGAACATTGTAGAAGCATTGTCTCTCTGTGAGAGTCCTTTACTTGTTTACACAAACACCAAGTTTTTGATATTCTAGTTGGAATTTATCAATAGTATTCTGAAACAATAGATAGGTCTGATCCCTGCTTCACAATAGAGGCATGGTGGTATCATAATACTGCTTTGTTTGTGAGCTTGTAGACTTTTTGGCATTTGCCTAATGGAAAATTTGGTGATCTCAATATAGAAATCAAGAGAGAGCAATCTGCAAAGATGATTACAGTATTTCTAAAGCTGATCCCAATCATTGAAACATGTAGATTCTGAACTGTTATTTATTGGAACCATTCTTGATCAACTCCCATGAATCGAGGTAGGGATTTCGCATCTCTTGGAGCTCATTTCTTTCTAGGGATTTAAATGCTAATAGCCATGTCAATTTATATCCCGTATGGGTTGCATTGTCCATGTGGACGAATTTGGGTCACAGAAATCTTCATTTCTAAGGAATTTTAGTGTATTCAATCTAGAAATAACATTGCTTAATTACTTAGATTTGGTAAATACGAGCTGCATAGGGCTTCTATATGAGAAATCCATTCCCTTTCCTTGCTCAGTTCTGGCATCTTTATGCAGTTATTCTATTAAATTTGTTTTGCATCATACTGTACAATAAACACAGATATCAATATTCTCAGATACTTTTTGTCAAATAATGACACCATCTCCGGAGAATAATGATAGGAGGTTTTAATTCATAAAATTAAAAAATAGTATTTTATTTAGCTTATATGACAGTAGGTTGCTTGCATAGGTGTGAAAGGATGAAAATTAGATTCATTTATTTTCCATGAGCTTTTGTTTTTCTAAACTGCTAATCACATTTGTAGAACAAAGAATTGATCAAATTCACTGTGAATGTTTTCAGTGATTTAAGAAACAATATTCTTACTTCAAACTTTGCTGATCAAATACAGTAAGTAAGTAATAAATATTTTAAGGACTGAAAACACAGTGCATATGAAGTCACATTTTAGTAGGAATCATCTACTACACAAAAAGTCATTTTTTGTCCCATCTGTACATTAGAATTATTCCATTTACTCAAGGAGTACAGTTATTTAGCTTGATTTTTTAAAATATTTTGATTTATTTGAGGCAGAGTTGGGACACTCAATATTTTTAGTTTGCTATTTTTGGGTTGTTTTTAAGTTATTGCATTGAGACCTACAATATACAAAGCTTACCGTTTTAACCATTTTGCTACAATGCACTATTATTAAATTACTTATATCTTTATGCAATCATTTATTATCCCCTCTTTCCCAGAACTCAACCCTTTTTATCTTCCCATCAGTGGATAGCTTTAATTTACTGATACAACAGTTAAGCTGGATTGTCAAGTTGATTGGCTTAATTGCTGCCTAGGTTATTAGTAAAGCTCATTTCTAGGCATGTGTGGGTGAGTTATAAAGTTACACCCTTGGTTATGGTGTCTGGTTCCTGGCCATTCTTTTAATGTACTGTTTACTTTTTGTAGTTCTGGCTACCATGAATTTAGCATCCATTTACCAAACGTTTACACTAGAAAGTGTCCGTGTCTGCTATAGGGGTAGCCAACGTGAATCCCCTGAAATCATGAGACAAATAAATAGCTCTTATTTTTTTTTAAGCAGTGAGGGTTAGGTAGCTGATTCCAATGATGAACTACCCAACAGAGAAAACTGGAGCCTTTGAAACTTGGCTTTGAAGGAGTTTGTAAAAGTTTGAAGATGTTGGCTTGACAAGTCTTATGCTATAAGCCGAGAGTGATGGACAATTCTGGTTCAATATCAGAAGACCAGAATGCTGATAGGAATGTCAATAGCGAAATCCAGTCTCATGGATTTTCATCAGGAACCAGGGACTGCACTGAGTTTGAGACCACACGCCAGGGTCATTACACTCTGGCAAAACATTCCTCTACATTTTGCAGATGCTCTGAAACTTTGGAGAAATCTTGGCTTAAGAGCTACTGACTACTTCCTCTGATGGAGAAAATTTCTAGGCAGCCAAACATACAAGCTATAGCATAGGCACCATTGGCTGCATTTACACAGATGCACAGTGAGAACTGTGAACAAAACAGTTGAAAATCTGAAATTTTGGTCTCAAAAGAACTACGTTAAAATTTGGAGCCAAAGAAAGTGTAGTCGCTGAAAAATTAGCATCATTGAAATGGTAACAATTACTCTCACTAGAGAAATATTTAAAAAGATGCCGGGAAGGCATATTGAAAATCAGTAAGGCCTCATACATGGAGACTTGAGCATGCAAATATATTAATACAACTCTTTCTTTTGACAAGAAAACCTCTAGAGCCTTGCTCAAGAAGGCCCACGTAGTGAATAGTTTCTCAGGACTTATTTTACCACACTTATTCATTCAGGCACTCAGAGTTATCAACATCCGGGTCCAAAAGGCCACTCCTGGACCTGGCAGCAAAAATTGGCACTGTCTGGTGGGTGCTTCTTTTAATAGTAGACTCATTGCAAAAGTTGTGAGGTCATAATGGCTTCTATTTTGATTTCATAGGATGGCTTGAGAGGCCAGGCAACATGTTCCTGATTAGGGGATGTGTGTGCCAATGGGAAAGCAAAAGAAAAAGTACAAGGAGTAAGAGACACCACAAATGTGGAATGTCATCTGGGAAAAGTTTCAGGCAGCGAGTAGAGCTAGCCCAAGAAAGAGGCCATGCGTTATGCAACAAGTGAGGCTATAGGGGTGGGTTGCCCAAAACCTTTGAAATTCACATCAATCCATAATGGACCATAGGTGATAGGCATGAAACTACAGGACTTGGCATTTAACCCTGACTGGTTTTACCTTCACCTGCTCTTATTCATTTTGATTTCACTATTTTATTTTAGGATAAGAATATTTATTCTCTACCATTATATGTTTGGTTCATGTAACTTCCTTCTTGAATTTTCAGGGGTTTCCACTGGCTCTCAGAGGAGATGGTGGATTTGGGGTTTTGAGCAATTCTAGAATTGATAGGACTTTGGAAAACAGAGTTGGTGTGTTTTCAGCTGTACATTGGAGAGTTTTGTCATTTTAAGCATACTTGAAACCGTATAGTTATTTGGGGATTAAGTATGGTTTTAAAGAGGTGTGTTTGTGTGTCACGTTGACCAGGAGTGCAAGGTAAGAGTAAATTGTTAAATGGAGTGGCCTGAGTGATGCTTAGGCTATTAACAAAGTGCCCTATTGTGCATGTCTCTATAAGTCATGGAGGAGTGACCTTGGGTACAGTATCTAGTCCATGGTCCCTCCTGTTGTGTGCTGTTTTCTAGCTGTTTCTGGCAGCAAAGAGGTAAGAAATGTTGTTCCACCCAAGAATTTTTATCATGATACTTCTGATTCGGAGTCAATTGCCAGGGGACTGACTAAACTATCTTAAACTCACACCAAACCAATTCCTCTTTTAAGGTGCAAATGTCAAGTAGTTTGTGCAGTGGTGGCAGGAAAGCTGTCTAATGAAACGGGCATAATATTTTGGTCTATACAATAACTCTGCACTCTCCCATCTTACAAGACTCTGACAACCCCATTGTAATTATATTCCTCTGAATTTGGCTTTGCTGTAGTCTTATGTAAGTGGCGTCATAGTATTTATGCTCTTATTACTGTCTTAGCTTACTTAGCATTATTTTCTCAAGGCTCATCTGTCTTGCATATTCTGGAATTTCCTTCCTGTAAAGGAATAATTCCCCTGTTCGTTTATATGACAACACATTGCATGTATCCCTTTATCCATTAATTGATCCTTGGATTGTGTCGTTTTCACGGTATTGAGCAATGTAACTCTGAACATGAATACGTGTTTTAGTTACATTTTCATTTCTGGGACAAAATACCTGATATCCACAACTTAAGGAGAAAAGATTTATTTTAGCTCACAGTTTCGGAAGGTCTCGGTCCGTTCATGGGTGGGTGTCTGGGAAATGACAGAATCACATGGTGGGGCCACAGCTAGACCCAGAACCAGAAACACTGCTCTGCAGACAGAGATCGTCACGGCAGGATGGTGGAACTGAGAAAAGTCTGGGAGGATGAAGGAACCAGCACATCACCCTCCACGTCAAGCTCCAAGCATCTGCTCCTTCCAGCCTGGCCCCAACTCTCAACAGTACATATTCATAGAAACAGGAGGCTTTGGGGGACACTTCAGATACAAACCACCAGAGTATGCACGTACATTTTAATCTGCCTTCAATTCTCTTGAGCATATTTATATGCAGAAGGATAACCATTGGATTATATGCTAATTGTATCTGAGGCTCCGGCATTCTGCTCTCCAAAGCAGCTCCACCATGTCTCATTCACCAAAATTGTCAGGGAATTTTTAAAAACCTGTTCACTTTTTCAGATCTGGTACCCTCAGCAGGTGCCAAAGGGCTCTGAGAATAGATTGTGGGAGATACAAGTTGCCCTCGAGCTAAGATTATTCATTCCATCAAGCAAATAATTTCAATATTCCAGGTGTAATGTATAGTGAATACATCGTACTAATATTACAATTGTATAAAAATTTTAAGTTATAGATAAAATAGAAGCTGATAGTGATTAAAATAGCAGTGCTATCAGTGCTGCAGCTGGGACTTGGAATCACATGATAGTAAATTTGATATCCATTTGCTCTGTTACTATGCAATATTGAACGTTTTTAGTCAGTTGCTTGTAAACTCATATCATGCCTTTCTATTGAAAAGAGAAAAGGTTTTACAGATGAGTGCAGCTTGGGGGTCGGTCAGTTAATGTAATTCGTGTTCATGATATTTAGAATTGTTCCCCTACGGAAGATATTAAGGACTTGTAGCTTGTTTCTTGAATTCTAGTTTCTAAAAATGATTTATGTATTTAGTTTTCTAGTTTTCTTAAATATTAGTAGGTTGGTGTGTATCTCCATTCCTTTTGAATTACATATTCTATGTGTGTACACGTGTGTATATGTGTGTATACATATATATGTGTATTGTTCATGTGAATAAGAGTCCTGAATAATACACTAGGGCATTCCTTCTCACTAAAATGACCTCACAACAATTTTAATCCCATTTTTATATGTGACATAGGAAAAGCTATGTGTTCTTAAGGTAGTAAAGTATGGACACTGAAACTTAAAAGTGCCCACATCGTATCCATTATGCAATTAAGAAACCTATTTACTGTCTCGGCTTTATAAATGATCATTTGGATAAACTGAATAGTAATGTGACAATACAACATGTGCAATCCAGATTTTTGAATACCGTTTTTTCTTTCCAATGAATATGTTTTACCAAACATATTTTGGTAAAAAAAAATCTTTCTTTGCTCAAAATCCATCAAATGATGCTCCTACTGCAACCAACATTTTATCTAATATCAAATAAATGCTACAATATTCATGGGTACTCCAAGATCATTGGCTAGTTCCTGTTGTTTTACTGCTATCCCTAAGGTACTACAGAGTTCAATGTTTGTACTTTGATATACATCATCTAAAGTTTCAAACTTTTGAAAGAAGCTATTATTCTCAAGAAATTTTATTGTGCAAATATTATACCTTTTGGCATACAAATATGTTACATAGCCACCGTAGTATTCCGCCAGCCCCCTAACGTCCATATCAGTCTTGAATCTTCTTACAGTAAAACTTCAAAATAAAGATGTTTGACAATTTAGCTTTCCCATATGTGTTAAATATATTCTGCTTCTATCTTTGCAAATTTAATCATTACTATAAGTTTAAGACTTAATTTTCTTTGGACCTAAACATTGCACAATGTTTTCACATGAGAAATATAAGGTAATTAATCATTCACTTGGCATTTGTCATAGAAGAAAATGGTAAATCACACTTTATTGTGTTAATCACCAGTAATCTATTAAATATTGAAAAATCATCTTCATATGTGTATCGGTCAATCTGTCACTCATTTTTTATCAATAACAATTATAATGATCATACACATAACAAAGTTCCAAAGTAGTTGAAAATGAATATGTTGCATTGACTACTTATTTATTCAAATCGATTCCTAGGGGAGGATTTTTTTTGACCTCTAACTTAAGTCTTTAAACTATGTGACATTAATATACTTTAAATTTAAAAAGCTATAGAACTAACTGTACAATTATTTGAATTCATGTAGAATTATAGGGAAACCTCAGAGTAGGCAATCATAAAAAATTAAGCAAAGCAGGAGGAAGAATAGTCTCAAATTCAAATTATATTATAAAGCAGTGAGATGAAAACTTCTATGAAGCTGACACAAGCAACACATGTATCGTTGAAGTAGATCTGAACACATAGAAAAGACCCAAAGACTCTTAGCCATTTGATTTTCGACATAGATATCAAAACCAGGTGATTATTTAAAAGACAGCTGCTTTAATAACTAACTGATACTGGAAAAACTGACTATTCATGCACAGAATAATGAACCTAAAATTTCTCACTTGCCAGTAAAATCAAATCAAAACAGACCAGAGATCCAGATATTAAAGCAAAACTAATCTACTGAATACTAAAATAGGTAAAACTCTAGAAACTTATGTTTTTAAATGGATTTTATGAACCCAGACAAGAATTAAAACCAAAAATTAATATATGAGATTATATCAAATTTAAAAGTTCAGAACAGCAACAGAAAAAAAATGAGTGAAGAACCAATTTCAACTAAATAGAAAAAGCACTTTCCAGGTATACTTCTAAAGGATGAGTATTATCTGGAATATATCCAGATATCAAAAAATTAGATCTCTACCAAATAAAAGATCCAAGAAAACATATATATTTGGAATGAATACACACTCCTCAAAAGAGGAATTAAAAATGACCAGCAAATACATGAAAAAATATTTGGCATGATAGACTATTACAGAAATGCAAAGCAAACTGACCAGTCGACTCCAATTTACTCCAGTAGGAATGACCAACACCAAGGATTCAAACAAATGCCAAAAGGCTGTGGGGAAAATGGAATCTTGTGACCTTGCTGCTGGAAATCGGAACTAATACAACCACTGTGGTTGTATTAGGTTAGAAAGGTTAGAAAGTCCTCAGAAACTAAAATTAGAGCTCATTTGGCCAGCTGTGGGTCTTTTGGGTATCTTTCCCAAAGTGTTAAAGTCATCAAATCACAATGATGCACACTCATTTTTATAGCAGCATAACCAGAATAGCCAAATAATGAAACTAGCCTACATGCTTATCAAAATAGAAATGGGTAAGAAAGAGGTGCTTTGTGCACAAAAAGATTAAAGATTACTACTGTGTCTTAAAAAGTGGTATGTCCAAACTATTTGTAGGAAGGAAAAAAAAAAAAAAAAAAAAACGAACCTTGAGAACGTAACTGACATAAATAAAAAATCAGAAGGTTAGGTTTCACATAATTTTTCTCAGATGAGAAACACAAAATATTAATATTTTGCAGGACAAAAAGACACAATTGGTAGGAAACAGAGTTAAAATTTGGAGACGGGAATGGAATCTTGGAGTGTGGGGGAGATGGGAACACAACAAAGCCAAAAGGAAGTATAAATGACACCATGTTCTCTGTGCATTAGCAAATCCTCTAACATGAATTCAGTTGTCATGTATCACAAACATATGCTAATTAAATAATGAATATGTTGTATAATGAATGAATATTGAAAAATATTATTGAATAATATAATGAATAAATATTAAATAATGAATAAGTTATGCCAATTATCTGTAATCTCAGAATATAAAAAAGGCAGAAGGAAATTTTCCTAAATGACTTTATGAGGTTAAAATTACTACAATCCCCAAACAAATGATTACAAAAGTTAAAGATTAATATTTCTCATTACAAATATGAGGTCATTCTCAATAAAAAGCTAGCAAATTATTCTTAAAGTATATAGTAAGATTTATGGTCTACAACCAAATTAGATGTGTTTCAAGTGTACAAGGCAGGTTTAAAATTCAAAAATCAATTTAATCTCCCACTTCTGCAGCTTTAAAAAGAAAAGAATCAATCATTTGAGAACACTAGTAAATACAAAAAAATCCCACTTAATAAGTCCAAGATCCATTTTATCCATTCATCATCTATGTAGGAAATCCTAAAATAATACCACCAACAAAATACCACTATAGGTAATAATTAATTAGACTGAGATTTCAGAATAAGAATTAATATGCAAAACTCAATGTCTTTTCCATGCATCAGAAATGAAAAATAACTGATGCCAAAAAAACACAATACAATTTACATTACCACCACCTCAAAAATGCAATATCCTATAGAGGCATAAATCTGGCTAACCATATTCAAACTCTCTGCAAAGAACGTATTTTCCTCTGATGAAGGAAAACAAAGAAAAAAATGAAAATAATGGAGAGATATTTAATTTTCATTATTGGATTCAATAATGTCAAGACTCCAGTCTTTCTAGATTTGATGTATAGACTTATGACAATTCTAATTGAAACATCAGCTAGGTATTTTGCAGATATTGTCCAACTAAATCTAATATTTATTCTTACATAGAAAAGGCAAAAATAACCTTCAAGAACCGAAAGGCAATAGCAAAGCATCTTTAAGAACTGTATAAAGCTGCTATAAAAAAGTACTACGTTTTGTTAACAAAAAATAGACAAATCAATGAAAACAGAGAACCTAGAAACAGAATATTTTCAACCTATCTTTGGAAAAGTGGCAAAGGTAATTTATTGCATCACCAAGCTAAATGCCAAATGGAAGCTAAAAGAACTTTCAAATTTCAGAAACTGGTATGGGATAAAATCTAGATGAATTTATTTAGAGGATGCTGTGGTTTGGATCCGGAATGTCCCCCAGAAATCTGATGTACATATGAACAGTGTGTGCTGTTGGAGGTGGGGCTGACTGGAAGGGGCAGATGCCTGGGGCTTGACCTGGCAGGTTGTGTGCTAGTTCTGCCCTTGCTCCCAGACTTGGCTGTGTTCTGCCCTGTGTGAGGGAGGAGCTTTGTCTCCTGGTCTGGCTCCAGCCCTGCTGCACCACTCCCAGCTGACTGCCCGCAATGGATTCTAATCTACTCAAACTGTGAGCTACAATTTCCTCCCTAAAATTTTGAATGTTAGGTATTCTGTCACAGCAAAGAGAATGTGAATAGGACAAGGGATAATTTTAGAGACGTCACCAGGGTGTACCTGTGGGAGAAAAAACTGACAAATTAGACTTACAATACAACAACGAAAAGGTAAGTAGCTCCATTAAGATGTACCAGATATAAACTGATACATGATGAAAGAAGACGTACAAATGGCAAATAAATATGGCAAGATTGTCTGTATCATCTGCCATTAAGGAAATGCAAATGGAAAGAGCAACTATATACTGTGACAAATTTGTTTCAGTGTCCAAAATCCTAAACACTGACAACACCAAATGCTATGAAGACTGTAGAGCAGCAAGAACTTTCATTTGTCACGGATAGAAATGCAAAATGGAAAACAGTTTTACTTTGTTAGGAAAAATGAGCATACTATTATCATAAATTCAGCAACCACACTCATTAGTACAATCCGAAGGAGTCGGAAACTTATGTTGATTCATGCAGATATTTATAACAGCTTTATATTTGCTAATCTATATTTGCCAAGACTTTGAAGCAGCCAATATGCTTCTCAGTTAGTGCATACGTGTATAAATGTGGCCCATTCAGACAGTCAAGTATTATTTATCATGAAAAAGGAGTGAGCTGTCAGGCCGTGAGAGGATACAAAGAAGCCTTAAATCACATTACTAATTCAAAAAAGCTATCTGTAAAAACTATATGCAGTAACAGTGCAGCTCTCCAACATACTAAAAAAGGCAGAACTGGCGAAAGAAAATGAATCAGATATTAACTAAGAGTGGGTAAAAGAAGGCTGGGCAGGCAGAGGACAAAGGGACTACTGTGCTCCGTGTGGTAATGATGAACAACCCCACACTGTGTCACAGTAAAATGAACCTCAATGTAGACCAGGGGCTTTGCACAGTGACATCATCGCAGGCTCATCTACCCATCATGGTCAGTATGTAGGTGTCTCTGTTGGAGTTGTTGGTGGTGCAGAGGCTTCAAACCTGTAGGGCCAGGCATTGTCTGTGAATTCTGGATTTTTCTGTGAACACAAACCTTCTGTAAAAATAAGCTCAATATAAAAATATTTGGGATGTGATATATTTATTAAAGCTTACAAATAAGCAACTGCACTTATAAAGAAATATGTTTATTTCCATGTAGTGTCTTGTCAGGTAAATTGTATGTTATATGTTATATATACCTAATAAAAATGTATCTGACTTCATGCTTATAAAGAAGGGGGCTTATCATCTAATTCGCCTATGTATTCTGACTCAGTGGTATGTCCTCCATATGTATAAAATATTTTTCATTCATTATGTAGCAATATATATAAACATAATCGAACTTACAGATCTGTTTGTGTGTGTGTGTGTGTGTGTGTGTGTGTGTGTGTGTACTCTAATATATTAAAGATTTGTGATTGTAAATTTAAATGATAATGTTTAGGTTGTTTTGCCTATAAAAACAGTAAGAAGCAGTTTATATCACCTCATAATATGAAATATGATATCTCGGCATTTTAGGACTGGATGTGTGTCTCCGCGACATTCTCACAGATCAAAGCCTTTCCTTCTTTCTCTATATTTCCATTTTCATAGCGGCTTTCTGTTTCTACATCTCAAGTTGCCGGAAGGCACAATGAAAAGCTCAGGAAGGCGGGAGGACGTTTTCTTCAGTGCATCTTGCTAAGAATAAAAATCTTGTTGGCAAATTTACCGTGGAAAGGAGTATCTTTCCTACTCCATAGTGCCCTACCTGGATTCCCCACATCGTCTATTTGTTAATAGTTATCCACGTGATCCACACTCACCTCCAAACCAACCCCAACACAGAGAGTTGAGATCAACAAGCTTAGCGTAGGTCAACCAGGATTTATCTCTTCAAATAGGCAGGGGTCTATTGCTCTGGAACCACTAATCTCTGAGCAAAATTAGTGCTCTCTTAAAGTGGATACAGATGTAGTAAGCATGTGTGGGGCTTCTGTGGAGTGGAGGGCTGTTGGTATGGCCACACTACAGTTCTAGCATCACCTGCTAAATAGGATAAGCTGCTACTCTCAAGTAAATGTTGGCTGTCATTGGTCAGGACACATCAGTAAGTGACCCAGCCCTATTTATTTGAGTTACTGGGTTTCCACATGGGCGTGCCAGCCTGTGCTCCTTATAAAGAATCCTGAAAGGAACTCAGTCAATTATTCCCTTTTATCAAGAAATTTCATGTACATGTCTAGCAATAATGTCTATTTATGATATGATAATGCAAGTCCTTTAAAATAGATGTATTATGTTCTTTGTAAATAGGTATAATGTTTTCTATTTTTATGGTGTAATAGAGATTGAATCCAGGGCTTTCATACCGAACTGCATCTGAACCCATTTTTCTTTTTGATTTTGAGTCAAGGTCTGCTATGTTGGTTAGTTGCCCAGGCTGTGTTCAAACTTGAGATCCTCCTGCCGAAGCCAACCAAAATACTGAAATTACAGTAGGTCGGAGCCACCAGTCCTACTTTAATATTGTCATAAATATGGCTCACTCTTTCCATTTCCCATTTCTTCCGAAGCACTAATTTTAGTCATATCTGATAAGTGAGGGGTTTTCCGGTGAGATTGTCCATGAAATTTATTTAAAGAGACAGTAATGTGCCATTCTGTGAGCCCCATTGCCCGCATTATTGTTTTTATGTCAGGATTTCTTAACAATTTTGTTTTTCTCAAATTCCATATATATGCATTTGGTCATCATCTAAGTTAGGTTAAAAAAGATTAGGTCATAAGCAGTTATTGATCCTACTTGTGTATTTGTTCTTTCAATGAAGTGCATTAGGAACACTGGAAACAGCATATTATTTGATATTTTGGGATATGTATTACCACACTTGACATATGTGATTGAAAGACTGAATAAAATATCTATTAGGTATGGAAATGAACTTTGAGCATGTTCTTTTTTCATCAAATGCAAGCAAATATGAAAATATGAAATATATAGAGAGAGTAAGGCTGTTAGTTAAAATACATGAAGAAACTGGGAATCATTTATATTTTAAAATTACACAAATATTGATACAAATGAAATTTGATTTGTAAATGCTGATTGAAATACTATACTTGTATTTTCTGAGGTGCCATGTTGTGTTTGCTAATTTATTAAAAATGTTTGTTACAGAATAATACATTTTTGTTACAGAATATTTTTGAGAGTTCAAATATTAACAGGCATTTGTGAGCACTTACTGTATATATGCTGAATATCTTTTATTCAAACATCATACCAAATCCCATTGTTTCCCTGTTAATTTGTTCCTTTGACTTTTTTATCGTTCCTATGCGAAAAAAAAAAAAAAAAAAACGGGGAACAGAGAGTCAATGGAAGTTGATAAAATTAGCTACTATTTATTCAGCATTGCAGAGCAAAAACCAGAATATATATCTAATCGTTGTGCCTGCAAAAGTGAGATTTCTGCCCCTCACAGACACTACCTCTGAATCATGACCAGGGGCATTCATGATTAGGTCTTTGCTCATTCCCTGAGCCTGGGTCTGTGTGGTGCTCTCTTGCAACATCAAGCTAGACCTCTTGAGGAAGCGCTCTTACCAGAGTAAAAACACCAAATTTTTGTTACTCTCTGGAACTTTTTACAAGTCATTTTCTTAAACACACTTGATTCTTATTTTTGGTTTCTAAATTGAAGGATTTGGAAGGAATTATGTCTAAGATAGCTTCTAACACCTAAGTGTTTTTTTTTCTGAAGTTCTAAATATCCTTTGAGTTATATACTAATAATTACATCTTTGAATATAAATGTCTACATGTTATAACACCTAATTCTGGCAATAGCATTCATTTTTTTAAGAGGTGTGATTTCATCTTTAGGAGAATGGATTTATCCTTCAAGATCAATTTAAAAAGTGACAATGTAGAAAGTTACATTGGAAAAATGTTTCGCCATCTTACATTATTAGAGGTAATTTAGGATACATTACCATTGTACATACAGTCAGTTAAATATCAGTTAATTATTATGCCTGTAATATTTTGTCATTTCTTATCATTCTAATTTGAGTCTTAAAATATGTTTGGAAGAAGGAGGCTTGTTATATTCCCAGGTGCACAGTCATTTAATCAGAAAATACAATGGACTTATGCGCAGTTACATTAAATCACTATACCACTAATCATTAAGAGATACATACTAACTCAGAGAGAAAATCATTTATCACAAATCTTGTGTCTCCTCTAATTCTCCCATATAATCACTTACTTTTTACCATAACAATGAGCTAATTATTGCCTTACTGCAGTAAAAGAGGCTGTATTTCCACATACGGTCAGAACATGTAGAAATTAAAGTAAACTTGAATGTAATATTGAAGAAGCTTTGTTTAAAATTTTTAAGTGATCTTTAATGCAAGATCAGGCAAATGCAGCAAAATTTAAGGGAAATTTCTTTGCTTTGGGTTAGATAGTTCTAGATTTGCATCTGGCCTGTACTATCATTAGGTCTACTAAACTACATAAAAATAACACAAAGGCCAAAGCTAATGCAATTCTGATTAAAATTTAGCCTTCTTCCAATTCTGGTAGATGACAAGTCCCATATCAATATGTCACCAATTGGTAAGGACCTTCCTGTCACAATATCCCATGGCACAAGATGAGAAGGCACGCTGAATTGCAACAGGTGTCATTCAATTGCAAGATGAGTTTGAAATAAGTCTAGTACTCTAGTCAGATACTATCCAGATGTTTTCTAAACTACCCTTAAAACACGAATACAATGCTTTAAAACATGGAGGGTGCCCGGTTATTGTATGACCTTGGCACTCTGTACTGTGTACCTTTGAATGCAGCTTTTTAATAAATGAATGTAGAAACTTGCTGTTAGATTTCTACCTCTTTACCTATTTTGAATTGAAAATATTAGGAAGAAAGTTGAAATCAATGCTGTTTACTTATTTGGTAGGTACATTTGACCCATATAAATCTGCCACATGTTGATCTAGAAATAGTTTGGTATTAATTAGACTTTATTGGATTTTAATTACTAAAAATGTAAAGGTCAGTATTATGGAGTTAATAGTGTCTCTCAAAAATATGTTGAATTTCCCCCATTCATACTGTACTTGTGAATGTAGTTGCAATTGAAAATGAAGTCATTGTAGACGTAATCAAATTGAGGTCATTAGTTGGGTCCTAATCCAAATTGATTGGTATCCTTATAAATGAGAAAAGACACAGAAACATAAAGCAAAGTCTTGTGACAGAGGAGACAGGTGTTAGAGGTATGCTGACACAAGCTAAGGGACAGCAAGACTGGCCAACAGCCAACAGCCACTGAGCACCAGGAGAGAAGGGTGGAATAGAATGACCCTTCGAGCATACAAGGATCTCCTGGGGCTTACTTACACTTGGATTTTACACTATTGGGCCATATAAATATAAAAATATTGATTTTTGTTGTTTTAATGTACAAGTTTTACTGTTTTGTTATAGAAAAACTAGGAAGTTAGTCTTATAAAACATTTTAATAATTTCTGCCAGTATTAATATATTCTATTACATAGACACAAAAGCTGAATTAAGAGATAAGCATAGAATAATAGATAGCTTTAATGTAAGTATTTAAATAGCATATATTAATCATCATTTAATACACATGGGTTTAGTTCTGTGATGTTTTACACATAAGTGATGATTTTTTGCTAAAGCTACATCTGTTTTCCTGGAGTGAGAAAACTTTTTCTTTTCTTTTTTTGAGACAGTGTCTCACTCTGTAGTCCTGATTGGTTCTGAACTCACTATGTAACCCAGACTGACCTTGGACTCAGGACAGTCCACCAGCCACAGCCTCCCAAGTGCTGGGATTACAGGCATGCACCACCATGCCTAGTTTACGTTGTGCTGTGGAATTAAAATTGGCTACTTAGTGCTTCTGTAGTGCTTGCTAGGCAAGCTCTTTAACCACTGACCTATTCCTCCAGCCCCCTCATTCTCTTTTAATAAAAAGCACATTATACCATCTTGCTGGGTAGACCACGAAGTCTCTGTGGATTTCTTTTACCCGCAAACCTGGGGGGTGGTGGGGAGGGAAACAATCAACCAATACCGGTTTGCTTCCTGTTCTCAGAGAGTAATTTAGAAATGAAATGTGACTAAAACTAGGCCAATTAGAGCATGAAATGTGCAGGGGCTTGGGGGCGAGCAACAGAGAAGAATTACATTCCTTTTTCAGTGTAACTAATAAGACATAAGTTTAGAGGTCACTAGACCCACAGCGGCACGGGCAGCGGTCAGAAGGGCGATGTTACAGACGACGCGGGGAAGGTCTCAGCTTCAATTTGGCTCTGCATTCAGCCATATCTGAAGTGAGCAGAACATGGATTCCTTTACATTTTTTTTCTTCCTTTGGCTAAGAAATTTTGACAAGTTTCTCTCATGTCCAACCAAAAGTATTCTAACTGTATTGTTCCTGGACAGGACAGTTGATGCTACGATAACAACTCGTAGAATTTTAGTAATTGAGAGACTTGAGGTAGGGACAAGAGGCTCCTAATGTGAGTTTTCATTCCGTGGCCTTTGTCGTAATATAGTAGTAGCTACCTGGTGGCTTTTTTTTTTTTTTTTTGAGTGTCTTACAGCATATGGCGACTGAAGGGCTTTTCTAGAAACAACTGCATTTTTATCTCTTATCCTAAAAATTGTATGGGGGTGTTGGGGAGCCAGATATTGGTGCTTAACCTTGAGACCTTCACTCTGAGCTATACCCAAGCTTTTTTTTTTTTTTTTTTTTTTTTTTTTTTTTTTTTTTTTTTTTTTTTTTTTTTTTTTT